>JASAMY010003093.1:0-38776 GCA_030248085.1 Paralinhomoeus sp. GSCO2_6 | reverse complement strand
GGCAATCGGAATTTGTGCCAGGTGCGCGATGCTGCGAAATCCAGAAGGGGTAGCGGTACAACCCAAAATACGTACAAAGGCTGACGCTGGGCTGCACAGACCTCACGATTCGGAAAGCGAGAATGCGGCGGGAATCTAAGACAGCGGCAATGCGAATTAGCCGAGAGCAAATGAGGCCAAAAAAGGTGGCGCGCAGTTGACGACTGATTGGGCCGTCGTCGCTTGAAGAAATGCGTGGCGGCGACGGTTGGGCGGGCGCCGGGAGAGGCAGCTTGGAGCGGATAAAGGCTCAATTGGCCGAGATTGTGGAGACCGGCGCCGACTGACCGGCCGCAGCGTCGAGGACGACGACGACGACGACCGCCATGGTAACCAAAAGAGTGGTTGTTACCTTGGCGGGTCGTCATGGCGTCGCTCGTCGTCGAGCCCTCGGCCGTTGCCAAAACGACCGATCAGGCTCGCGCCTCCTCTACCGACGACGAGCACGAGCACAGCGCGACTGTCGCGCCGCTCGCTCGGTCCGCTCACAGCAGAGCCGATCACCGGCGAGCGCGCGCGTCAGCGCCATGGCGACAGGCGGCGGGCGCGCTTCCCTCGACCCATCTGCCCCTCGGCTCTGCCCCTCGGCTCTGCCGGCCAGTAGGCCTCCCTCTGTCGCCTACGTCCACTACTGTCAGCCTCGAAGCGACGAAGAGAAGCGAAGAGGCCAATCTGGCGCCAACAGAAGGAGGTTGACGGCGACAAGCAACGTCTGCAGTCTCGGTCTGGCGGCGCCCACTGGAGCGCCGACAGCCGAGGAAGTGTGCTGAGGTCGCACTAATCGGGGCGACGACGCCGAGAGCGGTGAGCGGCGTGAGCGCCGCCGCCGGCCGGCCGCGAGTTGCCAAGTGCTAGTTCCTGTGCCTACTTTGTTGTTGTGGCGATGGCTCATTAGTAGCGTAGCTACGAGTGCGCGATCAACGCCCATTAAGCGCCGCCAACCAACCGCGCTCACCAATCCAACGCTAGCAAGGACACGTCTCCAGCCTTACCGCTCCAACAGCCTACTCAAGGGAGGTGAATTCACTCATATGCAAGCCTCCAGCAGAAAATGGTACGTATTGCTACATAATATTCGGTTTGTATTCACTAGCAAGCTGACTGGTGGTTTTTTTGTTGTGTGTGGGAGGCAGTGCGTGGTTGGGTTTGTTGGGGTGTGTTGGGTGGGGGGGGGGCCGGGGAGGGGGGGTGGGGGTGTTTTTGCTTTGCTGTGCACTGTCACGTACCGATCAACTGTATTGGTAGTTGAAATGGGCAGGAACAGCAGTGCTGAGAATCTACAGTGGCGGAAAGGAGTGGTAAGAATAAAGGTGCATAAATCACTAGATGCCGCTCATCATGCAACCGTAAAAGGATATGGAAGCGGCACAGCCCATATGCTGCTGGTCGCCAAATATGGGATAAAAGTGTTCAAGACCCGAAATAGAAATGGCTAGTGAGCAACTGCAACGTGGAAGCGAAGCGGTCGCCAGAGGCGGTCGAGGGCGGACACAGGGCGGTTCGGTGGCGAGGCAGCGCATGGCTACAGCGTCGCCGTCTGATGGATCGCCGCCTCGGCCGCGCGTTTGTTGTGGCGCTTTCGCTAGGCGCCGGCGCGCTGGTAACTGTCTCTTAGTCACGCCGACAGCCCCGCGTCGTGCCCCAGTCGGCCCCATCCTCGGCCTGTCTCCCGCTCGGCGCTGCTCTCTTTGCCGACGCTGCTGCCTGCCGCTACGGCGACGATGACGACGACGAGCAGGGGAAGGAGGAGGATGCGGATGAGAAGGTGAACGCGACGCGCCAACGCGAGAGCACTGGTGCGACGGGTGCGAGACTACTGACACCACGGTGCAGGTGCGCACGGCACGACGACGAGGGTTTACTGTAGGGGCTGGTGCTGATGCGGATGGTGGTGTCCGGCCGACGGAGAGGGCGTCTGATAGGGCTGGCCGTCCATGGGCTCGAGGTTGGCCGTCGTCAGCACCGCGCAGCTCGACGCGCCGCTCGCGCCCTCGCCGACCGTATCGGCGCCGAACTCGCCAAAAGGCGACAGCGCCGCCGCCGGCCCGCCGCCGCCTCCGCTCGCGACGTACCTCGACAACAGCGCGTCGCTCCCGGCGCCGCCGCCACCGCCAGCACCACCACCACCACCGCCGACGCCCAAGCCGCCGTTCACGGTCGATGCTGCAACGAGAAGCCAACACGTTGGTATGTACGTGCGCGGCGCAACTGAGATGCAACCTGTCACATTGCACCAGGCATGCGCATGTAGAATTACAATACAGTACCTATACATAGTAAGCTTGAGCTGTTAACCGAAAACGTATAGTACGCGTAGTGTCAGTTTCATTACGCGTACTATACGTAATGGTGACTTCACTGACTTTCACAAAGATGACTTTCACTGTAATAACGACACAATAATGAGTCACAAATAGCGATCTAAATCTGTTGGTTAGCAACAGCCAAGTAATAATGCCAAAATGCAGCCCACCTCTTTGAGCAAATATACTTTTTTGAGCAAACAGCAAAGAAAACCTAATTAAATATTTTGCATAATTCTCTCAGTTGTCTCAACATATAGTAAGGAGTACCGGTACGTACACATTCTGACGGCTTTCTTGCAAGAAAAGTAATCAGTGGAATTTAGCTTTCGAGCGGAGCAGAACTTCAAGGATCATCGGAAGATGACGTCTGCTACAGTATGCGCATACACGTTATGGTCGCCCGATATGACTCGAAGACTCGTCAATGGTGGCGGGGTCCGTCAGGGCGGTGGACGACACGGCCGAGAGGGCGCGAAGAATATGCACCGACGCGCATTTGTCCGCCGCCGGCGCCGCGAATCTTTTGAGCCGAACCGAACGGATAGCTGCACGGAGAGGCGGCGAGCGGGCGGGCCGGCCAAAGAAAGGGGGAACAAGCGGCCCTCGGCTGGCGCGGCCGCCGCTCGAGCTCGTCGTCGGCGTATTCACCACGAGCGCACCTACACCTGGTCGGGGCCGTCCTATCTAGTACACTTCTCGCCGAGCGAGGCGCCAGCATTATGTACGGTAGGTGCGGCGGCCGTCGGCGGCCGATGAAGCCCGTCGTCGGCCGGGGCGCATTAGCTAGTCGGCAGCCCTTTATTGTTATGGCACTTGGATTTGCCAGCGGCCGCCCTCGAGCCAGCTCCTCGGCAGAGAGGGGATGGCGAGCGAGGGAGAGAGAGGGGCTGGGGCACGGTAGCAGAAAGCGGCACTCGACGAGTCTGAGGGAGAGAATTATTGTTTCGACGTTCCAGCGAGCGCGTGTGCCGAGGAGGCGGACGAGGCAGCTCGCGTCAGGTGAAATGAACACGCGCCGAAGCGCGCACCCCATCATCGACGACGACTACACAGAGCCTCGACAGCAGGGCGATAGGGACAAGGGGGCAACAAACGAGAGCCCCCGAGAGCTGGCTGGCAAGAAGCCATAGTAGAGCCCAACGTCGTCCGGACCAACGTTCCCGTCAAGACCGAAAAGTCAAGACCGAAAAGGAAAAGGCGGGGTGGGTGGGGTGTCCCAGCTTCTCAAGCTCTTCTCACCAACGGACGTCAAAGGCGACGTCAAAGTAAACGGAATTGACCGATGATAATGATCGATCCGGATTCATTCTGGAAGTTCGGGAAGAGAATTTTGAGAATTAGTGGAAAACTGCGGCCAATAAAAGTCGTTGTGATACCGAATATAAAATTGAGAAATTACAGGGCCTACGTACTATGTAGATACATACGAATACACGTGTACACCATGGTTCGTCTTGGTCACCGCACGTCATTTCGCAATTAACGGAAAGTGCAAGCTACCAGCGGCTGCCCAGAAATTGAAGTGGGGAGGGGGGGTGACGGTAATATTTTCGGGGACGGGAGGCACCAAAAATCCACAATTAAATCAGCCGATTTTGGTTAAACTGTCGCAACAAAAGCGCGGCTAGAAGCATAAAATACCTAGCCGATTCCTTTTGGCTTTTGCATCTTCTTAGGCATCTGCAAATTTGGCAATAAATGCTTTGTAACGGTCTCAAAATAGACAGTCTGCTTAGAACACGCACTGCCGCTTTCGCAGCATTGGCAAGGAGAACTCGTTTCAGACCTGAAGACGCATCGATTGCTCAAGATACCTCGGCACAAAGATTTTGAAAAAAGTTATGGGGAGAGCGCAGTCTTTCAGTGTGTGGCACTTACGCCCACCCACCGAAAACATCTCGGCATTCACGTCCGCGTGTCATGTGGATACGCCTATTCGACTTGCCGAGAAAGTAGAACGGGTCGACGTTCATGTCGATGTCAGCGCGGACGTCGCGGTCGCTTTCACGTCGGAGTGGGCGAGACGCGGCCGGCCACCAGGCGGCTGGGACGGCTCGGCAGTGGTGGCGCGACTGACAAAGGCCGACGTGGCCGAGAGAAGAACGGCGCAGCGCCGATCAGAGGCGACCATGAGGCGTCGTCGTCGCCGTCGTCGCGGAAAGGTGCGCTGGCGCCGACGACGCCGGCGCCGCTCCCCGAGGACGGGCCGGCTCGTCAGCGGCCCGCAAAAAGTCGGAATGGATTAGCGGTTATAAAACCGGAGAGAGACAAATGCCGCCCTCGGCAGCGCCTCGCCATCCCATCCCATTCCAACTCCGTCCCTCCTGCTCATTCGGAATCAATCGCAGCAATGCTCAGGCGAAAGTTAAACTAATGAATATGTCAGCATTCGACACGCCGACACGGATGTCATTGTCGGCAGGCGAAGCGTGAGTGAAACCCCCAACCTCCGGCTGCAGTACACCTGCCCGGTGCCTGTCGACAACTAGTGCAACCCTACGTCGGAAATGAAGACATGTGCAGCTGCTGTTGCTTTTCCAAGGCCTTTCCAATGCTGTCAGACTTTAGCAGACTGAACCTCACATATGCTCTCAGGCCGTCGTTCCTTACTGCTACAATGCAATCAAACTCATAATCCAATTCTTCTTCCCACTTTCAGACAGAATCAGGGCAGCATCATGCAACTACAACGCCCTTCTTGATGTTCAAACATTATTAATGTTCAACTTGATGTAGTGCAACATTATTAAAAAAAAATTACTTATATGAACACGGCAAAAATGTGTTGGTTATTCGCCTTTGCACGAACATGTGTGCTTTCAAATATCTATTTGCACCCTGAACGGCAAGGTTTCACCGAAATTGATAGAACAACGCTCGCTCAGTGTACAATGGAAAATTGATACGTTAGGGTCGAGTGTGTGGGTTTGTGGGACACCCTGTACGGTACACAGTACAAGTACAGGTGCTGTGCAAGTAGTACAAGTACTGTGCAAGCCCAGGCACCGTATAAGCACAGGTATTGTACAAGTACAGGTATTTACAAGAACATGTACTATGCATGTATTGTACAAGCACAGACATTATTCGTCACAGGGCTGAATTGGGGTGTGTTGATATATTCAATAGATGGATTGCACGGGGCGCTTATTGAAGGGTTTGCCTAGTTGAAACGGCCACATAACACTTACCGTATGTTTCAAAGAATGACTATCTGTTCGGTCACATAAGTACAGTCAACCCAGACTGCCTCATTGCTTTGTCAAATAAGAAAAAAACGTTACCTGCGCTATCCTGGAGTGGCCGCTTCCCAGGTCGCACCGTCGTCGTCAAGGCAGTGAATGACTTGTCTTTCTCTAGCTTGCTTGATTTCGCTCGAGTAGTAACTATAAACAATTTGTATTCCGTATCCAGGTACTGTATTCAGGTACCGTATTCGGTAAGGCAATAACAATATATGTAAATATGGCGATAGAGTAGTTTAACTAATCTGGAGGTACTTGTATCACAAGATTTTGTTCTCAGCGTGTCCAGCGCACTTCAAAAATATGTACCTTATGCGGTACTGTACAATGTACTGCGGTATTGTACAATGTATATACAATGTACAAGACGAATTGAAACTCCATCGACACGGGAAATGCCAAAAACTAATCACAAGCAACTGGCAGACGATTTTCAAACGAATAGCGATGAAACGCATCGAACATCAAACACCACTACACGTATTTAAACACACCGCTAGTCTACTCTCATTCAAACGAATATCCAACCTGTAGTTTTTCGTGACATCGAAGACTGCAACGTCTGTCGCTCAGCGAAGTCGTCAACCTAAACCGTTTTGGCAGTTTCTGTCAGTTTTGCAATACGTGAGCTTTAGCTTGAGTACTTCACATTCAAGCGCATTGGAATTGGTCTGCGGTACGTCGTAAGTACCTTGTGGGCAGTCCTGGTGGTCAAATCGACGCCGCTGACTGCCGGTTGCGACTGCCTGGGCCGCAGCGTCGGTCCCGCCGTCTGACGCGCGTCGCTCGTGTGGTCGTCGGCAAGTTCAAGCACGGAATTGTTGCCGTCGAGGCAGATTCTGCCCCCTCCCCCTCTCGACTGCTGCTGTTCATCCTCTTGCTGTCTCGCAGCCGACCGCTCTCGGTGGGCCGCCTGCACCGCCACCACCATAGCTGAACGACATTGACGCTGCTCATCGCTGCGCGTCTGTCACCGTCGGAATTCAAACCGAGCGCCAAAACCCGAGCGGCCCGCCAGCCGGTCGGGTGGTCGCCAGGCAACCACGACCAGCGCCGCCCACCTGTGTCTTCTCCTCCCGCCGACGCGGCGCCGGCGGCGCTTGACGACGACTCGTCTCTCGGCAGGGTTCGTCTCCTTGTCAACCGGTGCGCTGCGCGGCGCTGGGCTCTCTCTCTCCTTTCGAACAAAGAAACGCGTTTCCAAGGCTACTGAGCACGCTTCCGCATGGGCCGGGCGCCGTTGCTAGCCGTCCGTCCAGTCGTCGTCCAGCGGCCGGCTTGGCTCGTCGGTCGGGCAGCGAGTCACTGCCGTCGCCGTCGCAGTCTCCAAGTCAACGGGGAGGAGGACGCGGCAGGGCTGTCGGTAGCGGCGGCGGACGGGTCCGCTAGCGCCGTCGTCGGGGCCTTGGATACGGAAATGGGCGGCCGGCGTCGTCGTGGAGAGAAACGAGCCGGCAGCGCGACGGCGGCGGCGCGCTCGAGCAGAACCGCCTGGGGCAATCAGCACGAGGGCCGAGCACCGCTAACCCCCCACGGTCGACCGCCCCACCGCCGGGCCCGCTGTCCCGACCGTCGCCCACCGACCGCTGGGTTAAGACGGAGGAAGCGGTCGCGCCTGGGTGCCATAGAGACGGCGCGCTAATAATTACATGAAACGGCCGCGCTGCGGCCTCCGGCCCGCCTGCCGCTGTCGACCCTCGGCCTAATGCGAAGCCGCTCAAATCATGAGGGAGGGACGGCGGAGGAGGAAGGGAGGGAAGGGACAACGGGCTGCCGCCGAGTAGCAGCTGGCGCCTCCGCAGCCGCACGCATGCGTCACGCACGCCCTCTCCGCTCAGGCCCTACTGTGTCCCATTCCAAATAGACGGCTCGTACGTCCCAATAAGGAGGGTCGGAACAATCTGCCCCCAGCTTGCCGAGTCACGCTTCCATGCCGATTGATGAATCAGCGGCGATATGCTCCAACATGCGCACAAGGTACGCGTACACCACCACACGTACCTCACACTCACAAACGAACGCGTCGCGACGACAGCGGCAGCACCCGCCCCGCCAGGCTGGGTCAATTTCCGCAAATGGGCGCCGCGCCACTCATCCCTACTCATCATCAACGCGCCTCTAGCGACCAATAACTACTAGCTCGGTACCTACACGCGGGCGCTATTACTTTCGACGGTGCAATTATCCGCGCACAAACACGAGAAGAGTGTCGGCGCGGCGCCGCTTCAGCGCGACGGCGAGAAGTTGTGGAAGCGTTCCCTGAAGCCCGCCGGCGACGTCTGGCCCCTGTCGACGCTCCACAGCTGGTAGGGCGAGCCGCCTACAACACGGTCGTCCAGCTCCTTGCATACATCTTCGCAAGACGCGCAACCGCCAACCGCCGGCTCGGTCGGCACTGTTGGGCGTTGTCTTGGTCATGATGGGACTGCGGTAAGATCGCCACTGCGCGTTCGTCAGCCCCTGCGGAGAGGGCGAGCCGCCGGCGGAGACGAGCGCGCCCTGCTCCCGCTGCTGCTCCTCGCGCCAGCGCTGCCGCTGCTGCTCCACGAAGAGGCGGTAGCCTGTCAGCAGCAGCTCGCTTCCGCGTCGGCAGAACAGAGCAGCAAGGCATGCTACTCACCGACGTAAATGCAGAGCAGCGTGAAGGTGACGCTGACGATGACGATCAGTGCCGAGCCGTACTGCTCGAGCAGCGCCTCCAGGAACTGCCAGACGCCTTCGGCGGAGCCTACGACGGCCGAGCGTGCGCTGCGAATTTTCGCCTGCCCCTCCGCTACCGACCCACCCAATCCGGCAGTCTTGTCCGCCCCGAAGAGCTTGACGGCCAGCTTCACCTCCTTCCTGAGGTTCAGCTTGGAGATGGCGAGCAGGAGCTTGGCGTCGCGCAACGCCTGCTCCGCGCAGACGCCGGCGCGCCGCAGCTGACGCGTCTGCAGGGACACGTCGAACTCGACAGTCGCGGCCGCAACCCCGTCTCCCGTTGCCGACGCCGTCTTTGCTGTCGACACGGCGAACAGCTGACTATCCGACGCGTACACCTGCGAGAAATCCGTCTTTCGAACAGCAACCTAGCGATTCTAACGCGGCCCAACCCTCAAGTGTTGTCTCTGGGACGCTGGGACGGTGACGACGAGTCGCGTCGTCTGCTGATTGGCGTTGTCCAAGTAGAGCTCCGTCTGCTGCGCGTGGAAGCCGGGCAGATAGGCGACCGTCAGGCGGTCCGACGGCTGAAACGCAGGTTTCATTCGCTGGAGACACAACTTGATTGATAGAGTGCTGACAGCGTCCGGCTTTGGCGCAGCCGCCGCCGTCGAGAAGCCGGTGAAGACGACGTCGACCGCCATGTTGGCGTCGATCTTGGCCAGTCGGTCGGCCGACTCGAACGGCAGCAGGGAGACCACGCACGCGTACGTGCCTACACTAAGGAATGTGTACAGCGCATACAATTACGAGAACTGCACACCTGTCTTCGGCAGCAGGGCGGCCCTGATGTTGGCGACGTGGTGCACGGGGGGCAGATCCGTGGCAGGCGCAGCAGCCGCCCAGGACAGTCGGCAGTCGAACGGAGCTGACAGGCTGGCGGCTGCCTTTGCCAGCTTCTCGGCGTCGCACCCTACGCACGACCGCGTCGTCTCATCCAAAACTAGGCAACCATTCTGAAACCACCCTCACCGTAAACATTTGAACTGACGCCCTGCCCCACGACGACGGGAAAGACGAATTCAGTCCGAGGCGCCGCCGCAGCCGCGCCGCCCTCCATCTCGCCGAAGACGGCGCCCACGAACGTCGGGAAGGCGGCCGTCTCTCGCGCGAACCGAATCGCCTTGCTAGCGGCCAAGTGAATCTAAGTCGGCTCGTCGTCGGCCTTTAGTCGTAGTCGTAACGCCTAGTACTAAACCTTAGCCGAGGTGCCGCCATCGGGCCCTACGACGTGCGTGACCGTCGCTGCGGACGAAAAGGGCGCAGAAGCGACGAAGGCGACGCCCTCTTTCTCGTCGACGAAACGCAGCGCGTCCGAGTCCGACTTGAAGAAGGAGGTCGACGACTCGGCTGAAGACGCTGCGATCGCTAATTGCGCGGAGACAAGCAAAAGAAACTGGGGAGCAGTCACCCAGTCGGCTGTGCCAGCAGACGACGTCGGCAACGGTCAGCGAAGTGACGTCGAGCGGCAGAAGCGCCCTTCGAGCCCGCAGCCTGACGAAGTCGGGCGATATGGCCTTGTTCGCCTCGTCCCAGGCCTAAGACTTATCTCCATCTCCATGTAAATATTCGCACGCGCAGTCGTGACGAACCTTGACGACGAGGTCTCCAGTTCGACTCAGAGAGACGGCGACGGATCGATTGGTGGGCGAGGCTGCCAAGCCGAAGACATCGAAGCGGTGGGCGCGCACTGCCGACTCGTCGCCGCCGACCGCGTCGAAGAGACGGCCGAACGAGTCGTGGTAGTTGACCTGCAGCTCCACCGTCAGGCCCGTCGGCAGGCCTGACAGCCGACTGGTCGTCGGCGGCGGCGTCGACGCCGGCGAGAGGGTGACGTAGGCGGCCGGCAGCACTTCGACCACGTACGCCGCGGTCTCGTTGACGCGCCCGTAGGCGTCGGCGCGCTCGTTCCTCACCACAAGCGAGGCCCAACCGTGCTTCGAGCCTGAAGCCAGTGTCCGCTGAGGCTTGGCTTGTGGTGCACGATAAAAGCCCTCCCGCTTCAAAAGCCCCCCCATCACGACAACCTGCCAACAAGACGCCGGCAGCGTCGACTCTGACGGCTCGCGCGGGCTCGGCGGCCAGCAACGAGAAGGAGACCGTCTTCGAGTTGCTGCAACGATTGTACTGGCTTCCTTGTTGTTGTTGTTGTTGTTGTTGTTGTTGGATTAGGGGCAACGCTGAGGCCGTCAATGGCCCATATAGCATAACCTTCTCCATGACGCCTTCCTGTCTAGAGCCGCATAAATAGCCAAAGACAGTCGGAAGAACGCCATCTGTAATCTAGGGCAGCGACAGCACGAGAAACTTCATGGATAGGGAAAGACTCGTTTTTAGTGGTTCCATCGAGAATCGAACCCAGGACCGTGCGCGCAAGAGGCCGATTGTCTACCACTACGCCATCCGCTGCCCCTGCTAGCTTCCTTGTCGTCGATACGGTAGTATGTATTGGGAGGTTCAACAACCGATTGGTAGCGAGCTCCAGTCGACTGTTGGGCGTCATGAGCAGGGGTGTGGAGCTGGCGACGTGGGGCGGCCGCACGAGTCGGAGGGCGTCGTCGACGTTGAGCACAACGCGGTCCTCGAAGAGGACTGAGCCGCCGGCCGCGGCTCGCACCGTCAGGCGGACCGACGCCCTTCCCGCCTTCTTGGCGAGCAGTCGCACGGCGAAGTTGTTCGAGTCCGCTTCTTGGACGTTCCACTGCGAACGGTGAACGGATGGACTGGGCGGAAGGGTGAGGCACGCTGCATGTCACGACCGACCGACTCAAAGACGGAGACGACGTCGACGACATCCGCGTTGTCGGCCGTCCAGTGGAAGTCGAACGGTCGGACGGCACCGCCGAACGCGAACGGCACCTCGCGCTCCACATCCACGCCCACCGCGTACGCGGGTAGCTGAACAGAACAACGTCGATGATGTCGACAAGATAGAAACCGATTATGTAGTCGCAACCTCCACTCCAGAGTAGACCTGCACCGTGGGGACCTTGATGCGGATTCCACTCAGCGAGACCACCTCGACGTGCACCTCGTTCTGAACTCAGTCGTTCCCTTTCCAGCTCTGTCCATTTCTACAGGCTCTGTCGCAGACCGAAGTCAACGTGCCGACGCCAACATCGGCGCTGGCCTGGACGGTGAAGGAGCCGAGCGTCGTCTTGGACTCGACGACGCCGGCAGACGACACGGCGCCCAGCTGCGTCGACGACGCCTCGAACCGCAGCGACGGCAGCGGCTGTGGACCGCCCACCACCTCCAACTGAACAGACACACTTGATTGGCACCAATTGTAGGAGGGGGGGGGGATTTCTCATGCAAGTGCTACCTGAAAGGCCGCCTCTCTGATCAGGACGATCGACTTTGGCCGCAGCTCCAGTGGGGCGAACACTTGCAGTCTGTAGGGGAGACGCTGCGCTGCGACTACTAAATAGTAGAGTACGACAAGGGACTCTCTCACCTGTGCTCGGCACTGTGCACCTTGACGCCCGCTCCTTGCTCGGCGCTGACGACGAACGGCGTCGTGCCCACCTTCTTGCCCACGACGCGGTAGCGACGCGCCTCCGCCGCGTCCGATGGCGACCGAGTCAGCAGTCTGCAAACGAGGAACAATGAAAGAAACAGGCAGAAGGACCCCTTTAAAAGCCGCCCTCGCACGTCGCTTCAAACGTTGACGGGCCGTAGGCGGCGGTGAGGAGCTGGAGATTCATGAGCTCGAAGACGGAGGCGGCGAACGGCTCGGCCGTCGTGTCGAGCACGTGCACCGACAGCTCGATCGCGTGCCCCACTTGCACCTGGCCACCCATCCCCAGAGCACAGTTCGCACGCAGTGCATCCGCGTGTCGACAACTCACCAGGTCCGGTCCCTCGATGACGATTCTGCCGACATTGGAGACGGAGACGAGGACGGACAGCGGCTTCTTCGCGTTCTCCATGCAGAGGTCGTAGACGTCGAGACGAGTCTCGCCCACGCCGCCCGCTGGCTTGGGTGCCAGCTACGTCGTTTACGCAGTCGGAAATCAACAATTCCAAAGGGACAGAGGGGGTGGGCAGGCGGACCTGAAGAATGCCGGCGCCGGCGGCGTCCCAGTCGACGCTGACGAGCTCCTTCGAGGACTCGTCGGCGAACTGCCAGTGGAAGGAGCCCGAGCCTTCCGCTACGGTCACGCTTGCCTGCAACGCGCGTCGGGACCGCTGGGCAAATCTCAGGCACCGCTTTTTGAACACGAAGGTCACCCTCTGCTGGGGATGGTTGAAAATCGATACTCTTGTTGGCGTCACCGTCGCCTCCGCCGCCAGTTTCAGCTCGACCGACGACCTCAGCGGGGTCGAAAGTGCTATCTAAATGAAAACTACCCAAATCGTGTGCACCCGTTAACGTTTCCGAAACCAACATGATTCCCAGCGGAGTCGACAAATTGTGACGCCTTCAAGTGCAACTCCACCCGGCCACGCTTGCCCTTGGGCACGACCACATCGTAGGAGCCCTCTACAAGACGTCGCATTAGGCAGATTCTCTCTCCCTCTCCGTATGATCTACACTCTCTTGCTCACGTTGATCCACTTCGGGTCGCTTCTTCTTCTTGGGCACGCCGACGAGGGAGACGGAGTGGTCCGTCGTCGACCACTCGAGCAGCAGGGACGACACGTCGTCGAAGCGACGCAGCTCAGCCACCGCCGACTCGCCGACCGCACTCCGACACCGACCCCAGCCGCTGACGTACAAACGTTGCGGCGACTTGTAGAAGAGGGCCACCTGAGCGACGTGGACAAGAATTGGCCGGTACGACACTGCCGACACGCATAGAGACACGCACGCCGCGCGACTTGTGGTCGACGAGCATGGGACACTTGGGCAGGTCGGCCGGCAGCTCCGGCAGCGGAGGCGAGAGCGTCAACTTCGTGGGAGCGGAGCAGCACACCCTGTTCGGCAATGACTGTCACAACATCACTAGCGATGTTAGTAGAAGAGAAAACATTGTACCGCAGCTCGGCAGTCTCCATAGCCGGCAGAGGGTTCGTCGCTGTCGGTCGGTTGCCGACGCGAAGCAGCAGCCGCTCCGAACCTTCCTTGCCGCCGCAGCGAACGTCGAAACCAGACATCCCTAGACACGCAGTAATTAAAAAAAGAACAACATTCTGTGAAGCCGAGCCGACAAACTCGACTGCGTCCTCTCAGAAATCGTCACAAACGTCTGCTGGGTGGAGTCGGCGGCTTTCACTAGAGAACGACAAACAATCTTTGCATTGATAGTTGATGAAACGTGACAGAGAGCAGCTCACGGTCGGCAAAGAATCCGGATTCGTCTAGCAGCCAGGCCTTCGGCCCACCCACGAACGAAGCGGGGAAGACGCCGCCCAGGGAGACGAGAGCGGACGCGCTCTCCTCTCCTCCCGGAAGTGTCACCTGAACCGACTGCCCGTTCCATTTGCCCGCTTTCGACAAGCCGAAAGGACGCCGTGACCTCCAGAGGGTCGTAAGCGGCTAGGACGACCGTCTTCTTGAGCGTCTTCTCGCCGACCTTCAGCGACACCGTCAATTTGGTGTCGCCCGCCTTCTTGGCCAGAAGCGGAATCACTGCGCAACCCACTGTCGCAGCCTTGTCCGTCCCTGCATTCTCTGGGTATGATAAAAGGTCGAGATCAAATATTGGGCGGTCACCTTTGGCGATCTCGAAAACGCGCTCGTCCTCGATATCCACGTCGAACTGGAGCTTCGAGCAGTCGACAAAGGCGACGTCGACAGAGCCGGTAGGATGCCGGCCGTAAAGTGCCACTTCGAAATCGAGCGTCCCGCCGACCAGCTGCTCGCGCCGACCGCGCGCCGCCGACAGCCGAGTTGGAGGGATCAGGAGCACCTGCAAGTCGATCTCAGTCCGGGCGGCGCGGCTCGGCCGACCGACAAGATGGTCACACCTCAGCAGACGCCCTGTGTCGCTTGTTCCTCGTGTCGGCGGCGACGACGGCGGTCGAGCCGGCGTCGAGCGTACTCAGACGGGCGGCGGGCCCGTCACCCGCGACGACGGCCACCTGTCTGTCGGCTGTCGACCACTCGAACTCACCGCTGCCGCCTTTCACCTGAGACGCAACTGACTCAAAAGAGAGACACAGCGAGCGCACATACCTCCTTGAGCATTGAACGGTCATATCGACACACTTGGGCAGAATTGCCCCACGTTCTGTTCTGACTCGTAATTTTCGTTGTCCTGCCACGTTTCGACCTTTCTGATCTAGTCACTGCCAGGCCACGTTCTACATGCCGCTATATCTTGAATGTGATGAGAACGTGGCATTGCATATAACCACCAAAGAACGTGATGGAATCTGCCCTTTTTTTGTGTCTGACTGTGTTCTGTCTATGTTCAGGCGAGTTGTGGTGGAACGTGACGTAGACTTGGCAAAAACGACGTGTGCTTCTATTGCGCTACGTTTTCAGTGTGCAGACACATGGCTGAGTCGCGTGATCAGAACATGGCGTGCGCAATGTACAGAGTAGTGAGAACGTGACACGACGTGTGCGCACAAGTGCAGAGGTTAGAACGATGCAAGATCACTGCGGAACCACTACTGTACGACTACTTTACAGTGCCACATCAAGTAGCACTGTGTACAGCAGAGAGGCACCTTGCACGCACTGCACTGCATTCGCGTTTGTACAGGCCTTGGGTGGAGGTTGATGACGGCCTTCCCGCGGTGGAAGCCGCAGCGTCCTCGCTTTCCAGTTTTAGCAGACACATCAGTCGGAATGAGTTCATGAACATGACCAGAATTCAGAAGTTTCAGAACGGTAAGAGTGGAGTTATCTTTGGCAACTAGCTTTGTTCCCACACGTTCCGGCTGAATAAGAAAATGTCACGTTCTGGCTGCACTGCATGACGTGACCGTGCACATTACCTCTTTCATGAGAGACAGTTGCATGAACTGCTCCATGAGTCTGCGCTTGAATTTGAGCATGGAATAGTTTTTCTCAGTTGAGATAAATTTTTTAATGCAGAAGGTGTTTAGGAAACACAACTCCAGAATATGATCGAAAAATTTTTTAGTTTATTTAATTCGTTTTGTCGACCTTTTGACATGATCCATAATTTGGTCCCCTTGATCAACATAACCCCTGAACAGGACTTAGAAAGATAAGCACGGATGCTTTACACACTGCTCTACTGTGAATTATACACTCACATGTGCTTGCTATACAGCTTGTACAGCAATGGCTGTGTGTGGCTCTTGAGGGAAAATTTCTTGGTTACTTTGTCAACTGTTTTGCGTCTGCACTCCCCAACAGCATTGGTAATGTTAGGCAGTGAACTTAACAGGAAGCAGTGCTTGCTGTCAAGCCAATTACAAATGGTGAGGCTCGCTTGGTTTGCGAATGCGAAAACACTGTGTCCCTTGTCGAAGATGTAGTTGCGACACTGAAAGAGTTGACATTTCAGTCACGTTCTGTGAAACTGCACAGGAAGGAACATGGGAGGAACATAACCTGCGTTTTTGAATTCACTAGGATAGGCTGGGGCAGAAAAGAACGCCCCTTCCTGAGGGTGCCCACAGCATCCATGCCTCGAGAACTCAGGGCGACAAAAGTGATAACATCAGTGTAGTAATTGTTGACAAACAACTGGAAATGAACGCGGGCAATACGGCATGCATTACAACATTCATACATACATATAGTTCAGCAACGTACAGTTCTGCCTTGGTCCCCATACGAGTAATCTTCATTGACAATTGTGTTATCACGCAGTTCCTCGCCAAATATAAGCTCCCAGACTTTTGCAAAAATGCGTCCTTTAGGGTCAGTTCTCATTGGCTTAACATTGTGCATGAGGGATCTAAATAGCAGGTGAGAATGAATTAAGAATGCATCACGTTAAACATGGCAAGAACGTGACAAATAACAGGGGAGAATGTGGCAAATAACGTAACGAACCGGTTCACGTATCCGCCCTCACTCGACAGCTCGTACGTGCGGATGCCGTAGCGTTTACTTCCCGGTTTGCCAGGGTTATGCGTTCTGAAGGGGTGCCGTCCTTTTGAGGACACGACGTTTTCGTCAATGGCAATTTGAACGCTCGGCACATAATTCATGTGTGCTCTGATATTAAACGCCTTTTCAAGTGGTTCCACTTTAAAGTTCCGATTGTAGTTGGCCGATTTCGGGTTTGACTCGCCTGTCTCTGCGACAGTGACAGGGTCATAGAACCGCATGTAATGCTCAATCAACAAAAATTTGCGGTATGGGAGCATCTTAATAAGCCATTCGTTCTTGCAAACCTTGTCAAACCAATGCATTTTCCTCTAAAAAAGGTCACTTTCTGGTCACGTTCACTATGAGGACAGTTTGTTTGAAGGACCTTACATCGATGCATTGGCACACAGAGAAGAGCAGAGCCACACCAAGGTAGGCGGCTGTGTCGAACCTGTCCAATAGATCAGTCGAAATTCCCATGGCCGTCCTCGCGTATTCATTCGAGAATGTGAGCCAAACGGCCAACACATACTGCGCGACAGAGAAAAAAATTTGAACTTCCTTTGCGTCATTTTTGAAAAGGTGGGGGCCAGGCGTGGGACCTGTGTATGGTCGTCGTGCCTAAAAACTGGGTGGAGCTGTGCTTAGTTGCATTCTGTTGTATGCACTAATAATAGACTGTTAACCTTCAATTTCGGCTCTTTATCAGACCAAGCGAAGCCGTCACGCACATTTTCCACACCATCAACATGATGCGCGTTCCGTTTCATAGGCTCTGTCCACGAAATGGGCGGTCTCGAATAGTCTAGGACCACCAACGTGTCTGCCCCAGTGGCACTCTCAAGTGACAGTTTCTTCTTTGGAGTGGGCGTGCATGGTGCAGCACCCTTTTTTTGACGTTTCATAGCTGAAATTACCGTTTGTGCAACATAATTCATGTTCGTGCCATGTTCACAGATACACAATTTATGTTCGTGCCATGTTCACACACATGTACTTTTCAAGTCACGTTCCTGCCACGTACCGGGTGCTCGCGACTGACGTGCTACAGATGGAGCTGGTTCGCTGTCTGACACCTCAGTGTCAGTGTCTGAGTCGCTCTCACTAAACGGGGGGTCCGTGTCAGTGGACGTTCCTGCTGACTGCACGTCATCATTGTCCATTTGTGAGGCACTTTGTTAAGCAAGAGGTTACGGAGTTACACCTCACTGAACAGGAATAGGAAGCGCGTTTTTTGGGAAACGCTGAGGTAGAACAGAACAGGTATTTCTCGTCATTTTAACTGGTCACGTTCTGGGCGCAACAGTGTATTTGGGTCCGACAACAACAACGCGGCGCACTAAGAATGCATCGCGCTTCACCTCTCTCTCAATCGCTTGACGTCGTCGGTTCCTTTTGTTTATTCTATTGGTGTAGGTTTGACGACGGGGACGGTGGGTAGCTGATTCGGGTCGCATTCGTCTTGATAGCGGGCCAGCGACCGAACCGCCTGAAATGAGGTCGTGTGTCGCCTTGTCGTGTGGGGTGTTTGAGCGTTCTGAACATCTTTGTCACCCTCTGTCGCAGCAGCTCGATGTTCTTTTGCGATTTGATGTTTCCTTGAATTCTGCAGAACGTGACGACAACGTCCACCTTGCTCTCGTCTGCGGTGAGCCGCTTGTCATGTTCCGCTTTCTCGACGAGCTTGCGCAGCTTCACTTGCCCGACCTAATTGAGCAGAACATGCAACTGGTACTGTTGCACACACACAGGGCAGTGAACTTACACAGTTCTCCTCATGCGGGCTATTGGGCCCGCTCCAGTCGGAGTCGTTGAACACGTGGCACGCAGGGGGGGACAAGCGTAGCGCGCTGAGATTGGCGATCGGCGATCGGCACATTAATATTTCAAGTTTCTACTGTTCTCATTCATCACAGTAGTCTTCACTATTCGTCACTTTGTACCTTATTTGGCACCTTATTTGCTGCATATCTCATTGTTGTCATGTTTTGTATGTTTCGGTGAACAGTCGCTTTCTCGACACATTCTACAATTTTTCTTGGAACTTGGACAGAACATCACAAAACACGCATCAGTTACATGCAGAATAGGTGGCAACATAATATTGTCACATTCAGGCCACTGTTTGTGGCACCATTAAACATGTCACTGAACATGTCCTAAACATGCTAGAATGAGCATGAAACCCCCTCTTGCCTTTTTTTGCTTTCTTTGCTACCCAGAACGCAACAATGTCTCCGACAGTGACAGGAACGAAACCGAAAATTAACGTTGGGCAGTTCTGACATTGACACGACCCCTGGGGCAATGCTCAGGGGGAAGGGGGGGGGGTGGGCGGGGTCGCCTTCCCTTCGAGGGGTCCAAGGAAAGGCGAGCACTGGCGGCTTGATGGACATCTTGTCGAAAATCTCCACTCCCTGCCGACCGGTCACCGGTGTCGACAAGCGATTCAGTTTTCCATTCTAGCATTTACGTGCAATAATTAGCCACGTTTGCTCACAAAATGCACTCAACAACAGATCATAAGCACCGAATTCAAGGTGCCAATAAATCGGCCGTCAAGCGCCGTGTGTCCCGCTCCCAGCGTTCTCACGACGAAGTAGCTCTCATTGCCGCTGCGCTCCAGCACCGAAAAGTGATCCGTGGGCCAGTCGACTTCAAAGACCGAGTTCTGCAACAACAGCAGTCTGCTTCTTCCTTGCTGTCGTGTGCGGTGCGCGCGTCCACCGACCTCCGTGAGTGTGATCCTGTTCCCCTTGGCGTCGAAGAGCTGCAGCTGCACAGCGTAGACCGAGTCCGCCTCCAGCACCCACAGTTCGGCAGGTGCCACGAGTCGAAATCGCAGCGACGCCGCCTCCGACACGTACACGTAGGCCGTGGGCGCCGAGAAGGAGCGGCGCGTCTGCACGTCTGCGAGACGAGGCGACGACACGCAACTCGCAGTCACCCATAGACGTAGTGGCAGGAGGACGCACTTTTGTCCTGCAGCGACACCTCGACCTGACCAACGGACAGGGCGGTGACGGCCGACGAGCGCGCGTCGAGCGAGCCCACCGACGTGTCGGACAACTCCAGGTAGTACTGCGCCGAAGGCATGGGGATTTCTGAAGAGTTGTACAGAATTAGAGCGCGACTGGCCTTGCCGGAGTCTTGCCTTGCACTTTGCCGCCTTGTTTCACCAGCTCCACCGTGTAGTGGACGATGGCGCCGGGAACGACGAAGAGGTCGCGCGACGGATTCAGCATCAGATTCGCAGTCACCACCACTTCCACCCCGTAAGACGGCACCTCCTAGTGGGGAACAGGGAGACGCGTCGACAAGCATTGCGCCGTCATGCGCGCAAAGCCAAGTCAGGGCGCACAGTGTAGGGCTTGCCACTGAGGTGGACGTTGAGCGTGGCCGAGCCCGTGACGACGCCTTCCATGAGGACAAAGTCTCCTGGAACCGCAATGCGTGGTCGCAGCACACAACGAAAACCATGGTCGTTGAAACCGGATTTGCCGAGCGCCTCTAGTCGCTCGATCTCGGGCGGCGCGTCGTATTTGGACTCGGAGTAGGGGACGACGCGTAGCGGGGACGAGGGCGCGTCCGTCGACGGCGCCGACGACACCGACCAGACAAACTCCAGACCGGACAGGGACGAGAACGTGTCGTCTGCATCAAGTCAAGCGTTCGACCTGGCTTTCCTCGCCCGCCAGCCGCCGACAGGCGGAACGCGACGCACGCACTGTGCTCGTTCTTGGCCCTGACCGAGAACTCCTCTGGGGCGTCCTCGAGGAAGAGCTTGCGCGTCGTCGTCACCAGCTCCACCGACCGCACCACGTCCACCATCACGTCGCAGAACAGACGCACACCGCTGCCTGAGGCTCGCACGGGGGAACTCATGCCGAGCGCTCGCTCCTTCCCACGCCTCGACCGAGCCCGACCCACCCTTGTCCTCGGCAAAGACGATGGCCGTCTGGAGGCGGCCGTGTCGCGAGGTCGCCGAGACGACGGCCACGTCCGAGCAGTCGACGACCCCGCCGCCCGATCTGCCGACTGCGGACACCGTGGCAACCTCCGGCCGAGTGGAGCTCCTGCAATGACGCCCCATATACGTGTAGATTGGTCCAAAAGCCAGGGGGGGGGGTGGCTGGGGGTTTCGAGGGGGGGGGGGGTCTGAGCCATCCCGGGTAAAATGACCGGGATCGGAAATTTTGGAGGAGGGGTTGTCGAAGTGGAAGATTTCGCTCCAAAATAGCGCGTAAATCGGTGCTTTTTGGTCCAAAATGTGCCAAAACAACGCCTAAATAGCACTTCTTAAGCGTTTTTGGGTCACACTACAATGAAAAAGGACACAAAAACACGCATATTCACCCAATTTTTCAATAATGAGAGAGGGTTTCCCGCAACTTATCCGGGATGGCGATGGCCAGTGTGTGTGTGGGGGGGGGGGGGTTGCTCCCGCAAAAAAGCGGGACGGCCTTAGCCAGTGGGGGGGGGGCGAACCCCCCCTAAACCACCCCTGAGCCCACGTATATTGCCACCCAGAGTTCTACGATGCCTTATGCGTGATATGCGTGCCATGCATAAAAATTGAATTATTATGTGAAAAGTCACTAGCTAAAGGCGCACAGACACAGGCAACGCAAGGAGTGGAGACAGACCAGTGAAAGCAGCCTCCTTCCGGGTCGGACACTTCCAAGGTGTAGTTGACGGGCGCAGTCGCGACAGAAGCTCGATATGGCAGCAGCACCTTTGGCACGTTCAAGCGATACGCACTCGTCGTCAGCAGCGTAGACAATTGCAAAACGACTCCAAGTGAAAGCAGCAGGTTACACGCGCACAATTCACGTGCCATGCTGAAAATTCGGCTAAATTATTCGCAACAAATCCATTAACCATGGAGCGCTCGAAGAGGGATGTTGGAATTTCGGTTCAAAAATTCTAAGAACAATATCTATTTGTAGGGGGGAGGGGGTTCAAAAGAGCACATATCGTTGAAAACGCACCGAAACAGGTTCATACTCCTCCTCTTCCCAACCATAACATAGGTATTTCCAATAAGTGTGACACGGACGGACGAGCTGTCTAGAAAGACGAGAGAAGCGGCTCTAGTTTGCGTCGCTGCCGCCCCCGGCGCGCAATGGCAAAGGCGGCAATGACGGCCCAGATGTACTCATGCGTACTTCAGGCACGGTGATGTGATACCTGTAACTGGGGGGTTCCCCCCCACTATTTTTCCAACACCCACCCAAACCCACCTCCTGCAGAATTACCCACGGGATTTTCACCCCAGTCTAAAACGATAAAAGTGAGTAAATGTTGGGGTGCATTTGTGCTTTTCAGTGCTATATTTACCTGCACTTCACGACACCTTCACCAAGTCAACATGTGCACCACGCGTGTACGAGCGAGTAGACGACGTCTACTTAAGGCTGATTCACAATTAACGGTCTTCCCATCGGTCTCGGTCTCGGTCTCGGTCTCGGTCTCGGTCTTCCCATGCCAAACAGCGAAGACCGATGCGAAGACCGAGACGGGACGACGATGTTGGGACTTTGAACATTTGCTCCGGTCTTCATCGGTCTTCATTGAACTGTGTTGAACGCGCGCGCTACCGTAGTTTTGCGTGTGATTGGGGGGAGGGGGAGGAAGGAGAAAGAAAAGAAGGAAGGGGTGGGTGGGGGGGGGGGGGCGTTGGTCTGTTTTAAGGGGGGGGGGGGGTGAGGGGGGGGGGGGGGGCGGCGGGGGGGGCGGGGGGGCTTGTGGGAGGGAGGGAGGGAGCGGGGGAGGGGGGGGAGGGGGGGGGGGGGGGGGGGGGGGCGGGCGGGTCGGGGGGGGGCGGCGGGGGGGGGGGGGGGGGGGGGCGGGGTGTGTTGTGTGGTTCGTCCCGTGTTTTGTTCTTCGAAAAAGGAAAAGGAAAAAGGGGGAGGTGGGGGCTGAGGAGGAGAGGGGGGGAAAGGAGGGGGGGGGGGGAGCGGGAGCCCGGGCGCGGCCGAGGCCGGGGGAAGACCGTTTTGTGAATCGCCTTTGCGTCTCGTTGCTCTGCAGCAATTTTGTGAGCGTAGCGCTATCTTGTCGAGGTAAGGACTGTAGAGCGCACTCTTGTTATGCGATGCGAGTCGTCATGAGCCGTTCCCAAACCTAGCCAGCGTTCTGATATTTTGGATCGTCTCTCAGCACGTTTCTTAAAATTTTTCCACTAGCCGATTTCGAGATGGTATCGACGAAGACGACACCGCCAATCAGTTGTTTGAAGTCGGCCACTCGTTCTGAATACTAGCACCTTACGTTGGTATTTTCATTTCTGTCGCTGCGCACCTGCCACGAAATTCTGAATGTCAGTCTGTTGAACGTTTTGCGCGTGGCTCTTGAGGACGACGAACGCTTTCGGCACTTCGCCCGCTCTGTCGTCGGCGACACCGACGACAGCCGCGTCCGCCACTGCTGGGTGGGTTAGCAGCACGTTCTCCAGCTCGGCGGGCGCTACCTACGTTGCCAAGCGACTGACAGGCTTTTCGACACGCATAAACTGCGATTGCGCAAAAACACCTGCAAGCCCTTGACCTTGATCAGCTCCTTGAGTCGGTCCACGATGTACAGCAGGTTGTCCTCATCTATGTAGGCAATGTCTCCTAAACGATGGTTCGATTTATCGGCACGCGGGGGCGGCAGTGGCATCTCCACAACCGGTGTGCAGCCATCCGTCGCTGTCGACGGTCGCAGCCGTGGCAGTTGGGTTCTTCCAGTAACCTTTCATTATGCACGGCCCGCGCAGCCACAGCTCCCCACGCTCCCCGCTCTCCACAGCCTCGTCTGTCGTCGGATCCACTATCTATTGTGTGCAGCAGAACCTTGGTCGAGTGTTGGACTTTGAAAATGGAACCTCTCCCGACCTTAGCTTCGAAGTTTGTCAGAATTGTGCCGGAATTGCCAAATCGGTCATTGCGGAGGACGGGACGCGTCGCCGCCATTGTCGCCTCCGTCATTCCGTACGCTGAAGCGTGCGCGTCATGCAACGCATCCAAGTAAAAGCAATTCAACCTTGGTGAAAGCATTTGATGGTTGGCAGACGCTTGGCAAGCTCCGCCTGCAGTTCTCGTCCCAGAGGTGCGGCGCCGCTCATGACATACTCGAGAGAAGAGACGTCAAACTCATCGACCAGCGTGTGCTTCGCCAAGAAGATCGCCACCGGTGGCACCACCATCAGCATGCGCACCTGGAATACTCATAGTATGCTCTTCTGAAGCATGGGGCTTCCGTTGCAGCTCAGAGTGACAGAATCCACCTTGTGGTTCTGGATGGTCTCAAGAAAGAGGCGTGGCTCAAACTTGGCCAAGAGAACGAGACTGCTGCCTGCCATGAGTTCGACGAGTGCCGAGACCAAACCATATATGTGATACATTGGCAGGAACTTTAGCTGCGTCTCAGCGCTGAAGTCCACGCCAGGATAAGTGCCGCGAGTGAAGTGCCTACAAATGAATACACTTACACTTGCTGATATTGCGTTGAATGGCTCATTGCTCAAGTCGTTGTTCAAGACTCAATGTTGTACTGTACTGTGCACTGCACTGTATTCCGATTCCAGTGAAGTGTGTGAAAATGACTTGTACGATCATCTTCTGCGTACCTTCCAAAAGACTGCACCATGGTAGAGATATTTCGGTGCGTAATCATGACTCCTTTAGGGAATCCAGTTGTTCCACTGGAGTAGGGCAGCATGCACAGGTCGTTGACTGGGTCAAGTTCAACACCAGGTGGCTCCTTCACAAGTGGGAGATTCAAGAGATCTTTGAAAGTAATTGATTCTTCCACATTTTGAATCGCTTCATTGCCTCCAACGCAAACCAAAGGCTAAAACGGTGTGCGTTTTGTAAGATTAGCATTTGATTATGCAAAAAGATGGAAAACAACCACAGTAACGTCGCACTCCTTCATCGCTTTCACAGCTTTGGCCACAAGTGCTTCAGTTGTAAACAGTATACGCGCACCACTGTCTTCCAATTGTTTGCCCAACTCATCTAAACAACCTATTTTTTAAAAACTTATTGATAACTTTACTTAAAGTGCCAACAAGTCGGTGCGTTGTACCCTCAACTGTGCCTCCCTGGTACTCGATTATTGGGGTTTTGGTAACCCAACTACGTCACTTAGTGAAAGCAGAAGAATATCTTAACTTTGTTACTGACGTGTTACAAGTGTTGTTTGGTGATTGCTGGATGACTGCAAATCGAATTTTGACTGTAATGCCAAGTGTTTGCATGGAATTCGAATGACTTCTCTGCAATTTTTGAGTACTACTCGTATCAGGGTCTCAAAAAAACGGTTTTTGAATTCATCATCCATCTGAATAGTATTGATAGTTCTCTGATAATTCTCCGAGTGGCGAACCATGCTACTGAAAAAGACTGGCGAAATACTGACACTCTGTGTAAGCTGGGTTTGCACCGCTTACGACGGCACCACGCGATAAGCTCGCAATGAAGATCGGCAGGTATTCCAAGCAGTTTGGTAACCAAACCAACACCCTGTCATTTTTCTGAATGTTCTTTGAATGCAGAAATGATGCCACTTTGTGTTCCCAATTTCTGAACTGGCCATAGGTAAGCGACCGACCGCTCTCTCCTTCAATCTGAAGTAGCACACATTTTTATGGTTTGCGTTTGCGAAAAAAATTAGATACTGTAGCTAGACAAATGAATCCATGTATAGAGTTCTTGACAACCTGCATTCTACACATTGAGATTGGCTCTATTAACGCCGATGCAATAGATCATTCAGTCGTTTTCTTCATTGAATTTTGCTCACCAAGCAAAGTTTTGAGTCGTTTTCGATTTCCAATTGCTTCAGCTCTCCCATGAAGTATTCATGAAAGAGAACGTTGTTGGGAGTAGGCGTGGCCGTGTCTGGTGGAAAATCAAATGGCATTTCACGTTCGCTTCTTTTTCTTGTCGGTTGGTTGGACGAGCCGAGCGACACTGTCGTTCTCGTAGTAGTAGTAGTAGTAGTTGTCGATACGTTTGTCGGCGGCGCGTCGACTTGACGACTGGGCAACGAGAAGGAGAGTGCGCGAAGGCCGCGGTTTCGCGCACAACGCGCATTCATTGGTGTAACACTGCGTACGCGGTGCCGACCGCTGCCGACAGAGCGCAGCAGCTGAAAGGTTTTGTTGAGAAGATTCATCAGAAGAGAAATTAGACTTCTTTTAGCGTTCGGCACGCAAGGAAGGACACGCTCCTTTGAATGAGCAACACAAGAGTCGCAACCACAGGTTACGCACGACGCGCCTGATAAGCATAAACAAACCCGCTTGGACCCTTGAATGTAACAATACGAAGGGGGGGGGGGCATGTGGACGCCGTTCTGGGCGGCCGGCCTGGCAGCCCTACCAAGGGCTCGGTTCGCCCTCCGGGCCCCCGTTGCTCTCTATCGGCGCGGCCAGGCGCGACGGGAGTACCAAGTATTCACCGTCCCCCCGGCCTCCACCCTGGTGGAGTGGGCTCCGATGGTGCGTCCATGTCTACCTGCGACCTGCGGCGGAGTGGGATGGAGAGTGGCGATTGGACAGCTACTGAGGTCGGCAGAGACTCTGCAGGGAGGGCTGTGCCGGGACTGGATCGGCCCGATGCGCCTCGTGCGATGTGTAGGGCAGAGTGGGGCCGGTGCTTCCATTTAATGCCTGGGAGAAAGCAGACGCCAGACGAGCGCAGCCGCCAGTCGCGACTGTCCGCCACAAGAAGGTCCGACGACGCCGCAAGGGAGCAGGGCGGCTGGGCGCCCGGACGAGCACTGCGATCATCGAAGCAGCCGGACACAACAACAACAACAACAGCAACAATACGAAGCCAATTGCCGCAAAAAGGCGGATTACTTTTATGATACTACCGTCATGATACAAAGAAGATTGTTCTGATACCGTACACGTTATTTACATTATTGACACGGTAGCCAAATTTGTTTATATTATTTCAGCCGCTATGTAAATTATAAAGCCTTTATGAACATTGAATGGAACGCACCAAGATATTGTCTGTTAATGAAACGCAGTTCTCTAACAGCTTCCGACTAAGTTCTGCAAAAAGGCCTCGTTAAATTCTTTTGGCGGACCGGCGCTCGCTGAAACGGCTATTAGTAAAAGCGAATTACGAATTCCGAATTTTGAATTTTGAATTTTGAATTTTGGTGAACGTCGTTTATAGAACGCGTGCATTGTTTGCATGTCAAGAGGAATTTACTATCTGGAAAGTTACCAAGAAATTGTGAATGTTCATTTTATAAATTCCGGGAAAGCGCGGTGAGATAAAATTTAATTTCGTTGCGAAACTTATCTCTGTGCCGACAAATTCGCAATGAAGAAAGTTGGATGTTCTAGGGGTTACGCGAACTTGATTCCCCCCCCCTTACTTTTTTGAGCGTTGAGCAAAAGTTGCAGATCGTTCGTAACCACAGATTTTTTTATTAGCGTGCTTATTGTAATGTCGAACATCTAGCAAAGAAGCAGATTGATGTGTACCGATACTTATCAAAGTCTTGCGCGGCGCATCGTGCATCCACGCAGATCCAATCTGCTTTCTCCTATGTGTACCTCATCAAACGTGCACTATACTACTGACACAGCAACAGGGTTCCAGGCCCACGCGCACCAGCAGGGTTCCAGTATCACATCTCACGATAGTTACGCCAGTGGTCGCTCCGCGTCGAACAGCAGCCACTCGTCGCGTGCCGCAATTACTTGTCGTTATGGAGGAAACGTTTGTATCGTTTGAGCAGTCGAAGCTCGGTGCCAACCCAATCGCCATCCTGGTGGACCCAGTGAATGACCGGCATCAGTGGCACTTCACCCAAAAAGAGCGGCGCGGCACCCGCCTTTGTTTCGATGCCTCTGCTGCCGCAGCAGCGGCAGCTGCTGCCTTCTGCAGAAGGCTTCTGCAGAACGCAGCAGAAGGCTTTCACTGCGCCAACAAGTGGTCATTCGCGGTCGGGACCAATCCGCCCATGACGTGCGGAATCTGCTTTACAGTGCAATAATCCGAGTGAGCTAAAACATCAGAGTTTTAGGACATTCCTGCCGCTGCTCCGTCTTTCATCTGACCCAGCTGGACGCCGGCCGGCGGCCTAAACAGCGGCGCCGCGCCTACGTTGATCTGGACGAAAGCCTCGTAGTGGCGAAAAATAATCTCCTGCACAACATCGGTCGCCCGCTGACAGCTGCACAGCGTCGTCAAACGCTGCTCAAGTTTTGCCGATTCGTTTTTTAACGTGTGATTCTATTCTATTATCTTTTGTGGACACTCGGTGCCTCTCATTTCCTGTGGATATTGAAAACAAAACAATGTACCGTCTGCGCACGTTCTGCAACTGTTTCTCAACGCTCAAAAAAGTAAGGGGGGGAATCAAGTTCCTGACACGGTTCTAGGAAGTGGAAACTACTTGGTGGTGGTGGGCCTGGAACTCGAGTCGAGGCCGACGCGATGCTCTCCGTCCTCTCTGACGACAGCGAGCTGGGCCCAACGAACTCCGCTTCCTGCTCGACGCCAACCTCACCTACAAGAATGTCAAAAGAATCGCGTAAGTTGCTGATCTCTTGGGAATCTCTGGATCTCTGACCACCGCGGTCCGTCCAGCGCCCTGCCCTGGCCGACGCCGCCGACTCCTGTCTTCACCTGGAGCCACTCCTCTCCTGCGATTCGGCACTGGCGTCGGACAAACGCGCGAGATTCATGTGGGAGTCGAACTGGTTAGTCACTTCCGCCCCTCTCAGTCCCCCAGGGGGAGGGGTTGTGGCGGTCCCCACCCCTGATTTCACAAGAATGAAATTGTCAAAACAAAGCGTGAATCACTTTCAGGAGACACGGCGGAGGAGATGGCGAGCGCTTGTGAGGCTGCCGCCGGGCAGGTGGGGTGGCGACCACTCCACCAAGCAAACTTCAACAATTCATTCAGCCGCTTCTGTCGCTCAACGGCGATGTACCTGCTGACGTCGACGAGGCTGATGACGACGCCGACACCGAAGAAAGCGGTCCGACGCTTGCTGACACGCGCCAAGGTACGTCGTCAGGGAGCCTCACACCACAGGGCTCGATGGTGACGACGCTAGGTTTCAGCGACTCAGCGTCGTCCGCTACCGAGCTGCTGCGCGTCCTGGAACGGAAGTTGTCGTCTGCGGGTGCGCTCGCCTCTCTGCCCTTCCCCGGTAGGCCATGAGGTGGCCGAGCACGCGGTCGTCCGCCTGCCGACGCGCCTCGACCGCGCGCCCGGCCGCGTCGCGGACAGCGTCCAGTAAGCGCTCGACTGACGCCGCCGACCGCCGAACCCGTGAGGTGCCCTCCGACACGCTGGAACCAGATGACGTGCCCATGTGGGTGGGAATCTCCTCACGCCCGCCCTGGTGGACTCTCGTAACCTTTTCCGGTGACCCTCCCCTCCCTCCCTCAGGGCCCTGGAGCAGCTGTACATTAGCGTCGTCACTCTGTTTCGTCTTGTCGCTTAGGCCGTTGCCTCTACCAGGCTTTGCGTTGCATGTCGATTGTCGACCTCTTTTGGGTCGCGTGGGTGACCTAGCTGCAGTGATGTGTGTCGTGTGACGCGTAACCGCTTCTCCCTTCGAGCGCACGTTTCGCTGTCGGCCCAATACAATGAGTGAACCTTGGAACACGTGCTGAACGCCGCCCACTCCACGAGTTTGGACGAAGCGTTCGTTGGCGTATCGCCGCCCCCGCCATCGCCACCGAGCCCTCGCTGTGTGGGTGGGCGCTGCCGCAGTTAGTTTAGTTAGCCGCTGTGGCTTTCTCGTCGAGCAAGACTGTCAACTAGCAATTGACACACAGTGCGATTCAACAGTGACAGGCGACACAGCGCTTGTAATAGTTGCACTTCAGCATTGAATGCATCATATACACACAAATAATGACACATAGACACAAGCGGATATGTGCACATATGTTTTTTCAAAATTTTTGAAGCTCGAAGCAAGAAACTCGTCCGTCGGCATCGCCGCCGCTGTCGCCCACAGAACGCGCGGCGATGAACCGCATTTCCGAGACGGAAGCACAGCGAGCGCTGAATTATTCAAATACAGTACAAAAAATCAAATTTTAAATGTTGGAAGTACAGTATACCGAAGTCGAAATTCAAAATTCAAAATTCGCAATTCGTAATTCGCTTTTACTAATAGCCGCTGAAACTCGGAGACAACAACAGTTGTTGTCTACGTGTGCGTTTTGTGCAAGTTTTTTTTGTGCTGTCTACATTAAAATAGGTATGGGCGTCCCAAAGTTCTACCGATGGATCAGCGAGCGGTATCCCTGCCTCAGCGAAGTCATTCAAGAGCATCAGGTCCTAATATCGTTTTTTTTAAATAAAAAAAAATGGTGGGCTTGGCTTTCAGATTCCCGAGTTCGACAATCTCTACTTGGACATGAACGGCATCATTCATTCGTGCTCTCATCCAAACGACGACGATCCCACCTTTCGTATTAGCGAGGACCAGATTTTCTCAGACATTTTTCACTACCTGGATGTGAGTTTCCTTCAAAAGTTTTTTAGATAGAAAAGAAAGCAATTTAGGTGCTGTTCCGCAAGATTCGACCGAGACGGGTGTTCTTTATGGCCGTTGACGGCGTGGCGCCTCGAGCGAAGATGAACCAACAGCGCGCGCGCAGATTCATGTCGATCTTTCGCGCTATCTTTCTTTGCAGAATTCTAGCTACAACGGCTTGCCTTCAGGTCCGTTCGCAACGCGGAAGAGCAAGAGCGTCAGGCTCGCGCCAAAGGTCAGCAGCTGCCGCCAGAGACGCGATTCGATTCCAACTGCATTACTCCTGGTAAACTTTGTGTCGCTTCGGTACAATTGTATAGTCTCGAACGGTCGCTTCCTTTCCAGGCACGGTGTTTATGGTGCGTCTGCACGAGCAGCTCAAGTACTTCGTGCACAAGAAGATCACCGAGGACGAGGGCTGGCGCGGCGTGCGCGTCTACTTGTCAGGACACGATGTGCGCGCGTGCGTGCGTGCGTGCCGCAAAGGCATGGCTGACTGCCGAGACTCTGTAGTGTCCGGGAGAGGGCGAGCACAAGATCATGGACTTCATTCGCTACGAGCGCTCTCAGCCAGATTACGACCCCAACACGCGCCACTGCCTCTACGGCTTGGACGCCGACCTGGTTCGTCGGTGCCTGTCGACACCAATTAATTATTCCCTGGCTCTCACGCACGCGTCCTTTCGCAGCTGATGTTGGGCGCTGCGACGCACGACCCTCACTTCTCGCTGCTCAGAGAGGAGGTGAAGTTTCTGCGGCCGGGAGCTCTGAAGAACCGGTAGTCCCGACCAAACGTTATCGTTGCGTTCGACGCGCCGCCTTTCAGCACGACCAACCCCGACAAGCTCACCTTCCACCTGCTGCACATTTCTCTATTACGCGAATATCTCGACCTCGAGTTCCGCTCTGTCAAGGTGGCGCCTGCGTGGGCGCGTGCGCGTGCCATTCGCTAATGAATGAACGCAATTAGGACGCGCTGCCGTTCGCGTACGACCTGGAGGCGGTGCTGGACGACTGGGTGCTGATGGGCTTCCTCGTGGGCAACGACTTCATTCCCCACCTGCCCCACATGCACATACACGAGGGCGCGCTCCCCGTCATGTACAGCGCCTACAGGGAGGCGCTGCCGCAGCTCGGAGGTGCCTTCCCCTCCCCCCCCCCCTCCCTCCCCCGGGTGGTTGTCCCACGCCGCCCACGCCTTCTAGGCTACATTAACGAGCGTGGAACGCTAAATCTACCCCGCTTCGAGAAGTACCTCAAGGTGTTGACCAAGGTACGTTCTTTGGCTGCGCGCCCCATTGATTCGAGAGTGCAGTGCGACCCGCTACAGTATGACCGGAAGCTGTTTGCCGAGCGTTTCGACGACGACGACTGGATGGCGGCCAAACGGGACGAACCACCACCGGCGGTCCCCAAGGAACTGCAACGGTTTTCGCTGTCCGAAGACGAAGAGGAGGAGGATGAAGAGGACGAATACCTCAAGAGCAACGAGTCAGTCGCACCTCAGTTGTTCCCAACATTTTCTGTCCGATCCAGGGCGGAGCCGTCCCGAGGCGCCTTTGACACCGCTTCGTCGTCGCCGTCGACGTCCGGAGCGGAGTCGGATGACGAGGTTTTTTTTCAAAATTCTTCCTCTCCTAGCCAAATCAAAAGCGGCGGACTCTCAGGGCAGCGTCGCGGCGGCTGAGCAGTCGAGTCCCATCCTGACGGCGAGCGAGGCGCTGAGGCGCGGCCTGATCGCCGAGAGGCAGCGCGAAGAGACGCCCACCGTATGGGGCTGTTCGCCTGAGTGCGCGTCGTCACAATAGGGACATTGGACGGCTTCAGGAGCTGAAGACGGCCAAGGACCACATAATGGACGGCGACATCCGCGCCGCGTTGGCGGCGCAGACGTCCCGGGACGCGGCCCAGAACGGCGTGGTCGTCGCCAAGAGCGCGTCCGACGCGAAAGTCGAGAGGCTCGTCGTCCCTCCATTCCCGCTGTCGACGTCGGCTAGCTCTAGCTGCAGCCCCCTTTAGTTTCCTGTATTCGGACGACGAGGAGGGGGGTGGGGAGTGGAACGAGACGCTCCAGAGGGCGTTCCGCGAGTCGCGTCGACGCTACTACCGCCAGAAGCTCAAGTTCTCGAACATCACCAAGTCGCGTTTGACTTGCCCTGCTGTATGTCGGGAGCGTGGACGCTTCTTTTAGAGAGGAACTCTACCAACAGGCGCTGGGCTACGTGCGCGCCATCCAGTGGAACCTCCACTACTACTACCACGGCTGCGTCAGCTGGAGCTGGTGACCATTAATTAATTAACTGCTGCTGTTCGTTTGCACTAGCTTTGGTCTAGGTTCTACGCGCACCACTACGCGCCCTACCTGTCCGACATCAAAGGCTTCAGCGACGAGATACTGACGTTCGAGCTGAGCGAGCCCTTTCTGCCCTTTCAGCAGCTGCTCGCCGTCCTGCCCGCCAGCAGCGGAAAGCAGTGCCTGCCCAGACCTTATTGGGTTGTCCTTTCTGGAGTTTTCTTTTGTGTCTCGTCGACCAAAGGGGCAAGCGCGTCTAGGAGCTGATGGCGGAGCCGACGTCGCCCATCGCCTCCTTCTACCCCACGGACTTCGAGACGGACCTCAACGGCAAGAAGAACGACTGGGAGGCGGTGGTGCTGATTCAGTTCATCGATGAGGTCTGGGCGGGCGTGGTCGAGTCGGCTTTCAACAACTTTGCACGGCTGTACTGGCGACGCAGGCGAAACTGCTGGAGGCGATCAAGCACGTGGACGAGCGTCTCTCGCAGGAGGAGAGGTCCCTCAACGTGCACGGCCCCCACCTGCTCTACACGACGCGCACTGATGTCGGCGGCACCTACCAGAAGCGCCACTTCGTCAAGAGCAGTCTCCCAGGCGTCTTTCCCGACATTCAAGACTCGATGGCCCAGTCAGCAATCCTCTTTCGTCGCTTGTGCCTCGATTGATTGCCACGAGCGTGCGTCTGCAGCGTCCAGCCCATCGACAAGGAGACGTTCGTGATTTGGCACTCCGACATCCGCTGGGGCCTATTGGACGGAGTTCAACTGGAGTTCTTCCCCGGCTTTCCCACAATGAAGCACAAGCGATTTACGGTATTTTTTTGGTCGGGCGGGGGGGGGGGTGGTAATGGTAGACGTGCACCGCGCTCTCTGTGGCAGACGACGTTTGAGCAGGGCAACGTCAAGGTCTTCCAGGCGACGGCGAAGCAGCAGAGCATGATGCTCAGCTTTCAGTTCGACGACGACTATCTCAGGCTGGAGCACGCCAAGGTCGCCCCCAAAGGTCCATTTCATTGAGGCGTTGCGAAATAGGCAGTGTCTTGTAGGACCTGGCCGCTTACGTCGAGTCGTCGAAGAACGCCAGCGGTGAGATCTTCGTTGATTGGCCCTTCTGCAATCTGGCCAAGCCCATCTCCATCAGTACAAAGACCCAATGGTGCTTTCCCATTAGAGAAATCAGTAATCGAGAAGTTCCCTATTCAGTGTTTTGTTCGGCGAAGACGGTAACGGTCCGCCGCGGCCGCCGACCAAGCTGAATGGAGAGGAGCAGCAGAAATTCGTGCGGTCGGCGGAGAACGCGCGATTCTTGTTCGTTCGACACCATCGAAATCGAAATTAAAGTGCCGTTTGCGATCTTTTGCAGCTATTTGAACCGTCGCGGCCTGGTGTTGCGCAAGCCGGTGTCCAGTCTGCTGTGCTGCGTCAAGCGGGTGGGGGAGCGTATGCGCTGCGACCAGAACGGTCACGTGTTTCGCGAGGCCGTCTACTCCGACAGGCGCTTCTACACGCCGCTGGATCTCGTCGCGAGGGTGCGTGCGCTTGTGATCCTTTCGCCGTCTTCATAGCCCCACTCCTGGCGTTGGCAGGACGACAAGGCGAAGCTGGCTCAGCCGGCGGCCGCGACGCAGCGCGAGGCGGAGCCCTTCGTCAGCTGGTTCCCCAAGGGCTGTCAGGTCTTCCTGCTGACGCCCAAGGCGCCCAAGTGCGTCGCCTTCTCGCCGCCTCGTCGGCAGCGACAGTCAGTCGTCCTCTCTCTGCAGGTTCTATGGTCTGCACGGCCGCGTGGACGCGGACGGCTTCTTTCGGACGGAGACGAACAAGCACGTCATGATCGTCTGCCCGCTGCTCGAAGAGCCGGCCCTCGACGACCTCAGGCAGCAGCTTCGAGTGCTCGGCACCCTGCCCTTCTCCACCTGGATGCCTGGCTTCATGCTCGCCAAAAGGCTTGGACGTCCGTACCCCGCCCCTCCCTCCCCCTCTTCCAGTCACATCTCCAAGGGCATGTGGGTCGGTCTTGTTGCAGTGTCGTCACACCTGCTGAGCCGTATCACGGGCACGGTGTTCGTGATGGACTGCGGCCGCTCGGAGGCGGCGTCGGACGTGAAGGCGATGAAGCACAACGTCGGCCTGAACCTCAAGTCGACGAAGAGCGCGAGCGCCGTGCCCGACTACTGCGCGAGGGCCGAGGACGGCCCAGCCGACGGCCCTCCCCAGTGGCTCTACTCGGACAAGACCGAGCTGCTGCTCAGGAGCTACATGGAGCGGTGAGTAGTGCTGAGCAGGGTTCGTATTGGGCAGCGCTCGACCGGGCGCGCCGCAGCTTCCCGGAAGTCTTCAAGCACATGTCGCGCGTGAGCGGCAAGGACGACGTCTACTACTGGGACGACTTCTGGCCCAAGGAGGCCGAGAGAGCCGCCTCCTTGGACCACCTCCGCGACTTTCTCAAGTCCATTCCCACAGCCTCGGTTCGAGGCGTCCCGTGTCGGACGAAGCGTGCTGGACATGATTTGCAGTCCTCTGTAGATCGCCAAGGAATCGACGTCGTTTCGACGGTTATCGCCTGGCATGTTGGGCGAAGTGGAGAATCTGACGCAGGTCGCGAATCGAAACAATGCCAGCAAGTCGGAGACTAAGCGTATCGGCGTCAAACCCGAGTGCCTTTACCGGGTATTCACCGTTCGCCAAGTCGAGGACGGTGGCCACTAGACGAGGGCGCTTTGTTCAGCCCTGCCTGAACGCGGGCAGACTGCGTCCCGATCCCGATGCCGACTTCCACTTGCTGGACCGCGTCGTGAACGTGAACGAGGCGGTCGCCGTGCCAGTCGGCATTCGCGGCACCGTCGTCGGCATTCGAAAGGCGTCGACTTCTGCTGGCGACTCTGGCGAGACGGACGCGCCCGCTGCGCCCGGCTCCGCCGTCGCCGCCGAGGCCGACGGCTCCGAGATGGTCGAGGTGCTGTTCGACACCGAGTTCTCAGGAGCCCACTGCCTTCGGTGACGACGCTGACGACACACGACGACGGCGATAGTGGGGTGACGTGGGCGTACTGCAGGGGCTGCGAGCGCAAGACGGCCTACCGCCTGCCCGTCAGCGCGCTCGTCAACCTCACGTACGGCTCGACGAGGACGCTGGCCGGCTCTCGCAGTCGGCAGGCAGCCAGCGTGCAGCCGGTGCAGGGCGCCAGCCGTCGACAGCCCATGCCAGTCTCCAACCAACAGCGACCGAATGCGCCAGCGGCTGCGGTCGCCGCGCCGACGGCGACGAACGGGCCGCGTCTGGACAACGTCGCCGAGTGCACGCAGAGTCTCAAGTCGCTGCTGAAAATCGGCGAGCAGAGGGCCGCCGCGCCCGCGCCGCCGCGGCCTTCCACAAAGCCCGGCTTCGTGCCCATGTCCTTCCCCGTCGCTCCCTCGGGCAATGAGGCGGACCGCTTCTGGCAGCGAAACGTCCTACAGCGGCAGCCGCCGGCGCCACGCTCCAGGTTCCCCCCGCCCAGGCCCATGCCGCCTCGCCAATTCTGGCCAGCCAACGCGTATGTCACGCACAAAAGCTGCGCTGCGCACCGCAATGAAGAGCGCCCCCCCCCACTTGTTCAGAGGGGCAGCCAACCGATTTGCGCCTGTGAGGCCTTTCGGTTCGTCGCAGTTCGGTCACCGTCTTCGCCAAGATTGGCCGCCCCCAGAGTGGCCGACCGCGGGTGACCCTATCGCGTGTCGTCCAGCGAAAGAAGAGTGGGGGGAAGGGTTGCACTGGCCGCCCTGGCCGACCGCGGATGACCCTATCGCGCGTGGTGCAGCGAAACAGAAACCCGGAAATCCGCCGACCGTTTCGGAGGTGCCGCTGCCACACATCTTTGTGCCCATGCAAGTCGGTCTTTTCGCTCACTTGCCCAGCGGCCGCGTGTATCCGCGTCGACAACAGGTTGCGAAGAAACAAGCGGCGACTGCGGCCTCGGCTGAGGCGTACAAGTGGACCCCGCCAGCCGACAAGCAGCCGAGGAAGAGCGCCGGCGCCGCCGACAAGCCGGTGACGTCCGCATTGGACGCCGACAAGCAGCAACAGCAGGCTGCTGCCGCTGCTGCCTTGAAGGAGCAGGCCGCGGCGCCGGAGTCGGCGGCTAAGAAGAGCAAGTCAGCCGAGCAGACGCCAGCGGCGACAACTGAGAGGGTGCCGCTCGACGAGACGGTGTCGTCGTCGACAGCAGTCGAAAGGAGCCGTCCCCTGGTGGAGCGACTGAGCTCGACGACGGCCGCCAGCGAGCTGTCGGTCACCAGCCGGCGCGTCCGCCCGCGCCGCTCGCGTTTGGCCGCGACCTTCCTCGGAGTCGACGCCGATCAAAAAATGGCACAGCAGCAGTAGCTCAGCGCATAGATGTTCGGCGCTGTCGAGTTGTTCTTGTTGGTTGTTGGGGACTACTGTGCTGCGGCGTCGTGTTCCCCATACCGTAGTGAGTAGGCACGCGAACCGACCCTTCGAGAATCGGTCGACTCGATCCTAAAACTTAGTTGTTCGCCCGTCCCCCCCCAACCATAGGTTGACCTTCACTGTTCGTGTAAAAGTCGCGTGTAAATACTAAAGCGCAGAGCGACTGACGCGCATAAATTGAGTTGATGGTAGCGAGGCGAGATGGCCGAAGGGAAAGGTTGCGTTTCCACGCGCTATGTTCAACAGAGAAGACACCGTCGCCGCGACAATTTGCGAGTACACACACGAAGAGCGAGGTCGCATATGCTGTCGCTCGCCGGCTCTATTGCCAACAGAAAACTGACGAAGTGCCGACAAAAACCGGTTGCGGCGTGATGCGTACGGTGGACCAGAGTGTGGACGAAGTGACAAGGTGTCTCTGGGTTGGGTTCCAAACGAATGCTGTCGGTTGGAACGGTGACGGGCACGCACGGCGGACTGACAGAGTGTAGTGCTGTGTAATTTGCGCCTCTCTAGTACCAGCACTGGGCATTGCGGTCGTCCTGTCGACGTTGAGAGACGACACATCGACTCGATGTAAGGCGGCAGAACAGGCTGAAATGTAAGTCGTTGGTCGAACCAGTGAGTGAAGGTCTGATTTGTGGAGTGCTGGTGTGTTGGCACGGCGGTGAGGAACAAAGCTGAAACATTATTGCGCGCCGATTGTTCGTCAGAGGGAAGATGACTCTACGCGAAGAGACGATGTGCGCTGTGCCGCTGCTGACGCTCGGCTGGGCGGTGGGGCTGGCGAACGTGATCGTCGCCCTCGTCATCGTCGCGCACACCACCTATCTCGTCTTCGATGGCATCGGCAACATGTGGGCGAGACCCGTCGTCAGCTGGGACGCGAAACGTCGACACGGCACCTTCGTTTAGAGTCGCCGACATCTTCACGGGTGTGCTGGCCATCTGCTGGCTCTTTCTCTGCGTCCTCCTCATGCTCGGCGTCAAGTGGGAGAAAGTCGCGCTCCTCATCCCCCACATCTTCCTCACGGTGAACAACTTCCCGTCTCAAACTACTGTATCCGCTTTCCGTGTGGATCAGACCAGTGTGTTGATGTTTCGTGCAAGCAAAAACATGTATCTTGGACTATGCCTGTACGAAGAGCTCTACACGTCCGACTGATCAAAACTGTAAAGCGCTCAGAAGGTTACCCACTATTTGTGTTATTGTGTTTGGTTTGTGTGTGTGTGTGTGTGTGTGTGTGTGTGTGTGTGTGTGTGTGTGTGTGTGTGTGTGTGGGTGTGTGTGTGTGTGTGGGGGGGGGGGGGTGTGGGGGGGGGGGGGGGGGGGGGGGGGGGGGGTGTGTGTGTGGTGTTGTTGTGTGTGTGTGTGTGTGTGTGTGTGCGTGTGTGTGTGTGTGTGTGTGTGTGTGTGTGTGTGTGTGTGTGTGTGTGTGTGTGTGTGTGTTTTGTGTGTAAATACATCAGTTGGGATCATCAAATATATGCATGTAAATTTGGCCTAACGTCGGTAGAAAAAGACACCACATTAAAATATTTATATAGAACGTTTGAATTGTGTTACGACTAAGACATTGTGAATTGTCAGGCCGGCTTCGCCGTGTACTTACTAGTGCACATGGGCATGCTCGTGTTGGCGTCGGAGTCGCTGGAACTGGCGATGGTGGCACTGTACGTGTCGATCGTCGGTCTGCTGGTCGTCTGCGTGCTCATCGAGGTCCACTTTGTGCGCGCTTTGCTCAGGGGCGGTGGTGATCGTTACTTAGTGCGCTTCGACCACACCTCCGTGTGCCGGCCCCGGCGGCAGTCGTCGTAGTCGTACGCTGTCAACGCACAGGCCCCACTGGTGGCGCCTTGCGCGGTTCAGTGCTCACCCACCATACATGTAACTGGGGCGGGTCACCCTCCCCCCTCCTTTTTTCCAACACCCCCCATCGGACTTTTCCGAAGGGATTTTCATCCTGTCTAAAACGGGAAATGTGAGTAAATGTTGATGTATTTCAGCGCTTTTCAGTGTTGCATGACCATAAAATAGCTAAATAACACTGCTTAGTTATTTACCTATTTATATCCTTTTTGACCAAAAAGTACCAGTATAACTGAAAAATGGCCAGCTACGCCAGCTACCCCCCCCCCCCCACTGTTTGCTCCAGACACCCTCAAAATTCGCCATTTACCCCCCCCCCCACTTTTCCAGACCAGGTACAGGTATGGTGCCCTCGCCTCCTCTCCACGACCCTGGTCTCATACGTTCGTTCGTGGAAAGCGAATCATTGGAAAC
>JASAMY010000791.1:0-38907 GCA_030248085.1 Paralinhomoeus sp. GSCO2_6 | reverse complement strand
AGTGCTGCAGGCCTTTTCCACACCCAGTTCTATCTGTTTTTTCCGGTGAGAGGGGAAAACTCCGTGCCACTCTCAGACTGCCAGTTCAAAATAGGACGGGCCTTTTCGTGTACGGTTTCCTTGCACCTTGCGCTCGCCGCGCTGCCAAGCTGACGGACCAGCGTGCCAAGGACGGCGCGCTGCGCCTGGAGCAGAAGGAGGGCCAGCTGGACGCGCTCACGCGGATCGCGTGCAGGAGCTGTGCGGCGAAGATCTCGCGCTACCAAGACCTGGCCGACAGCTGCGTCTGCGACGCCTCCGTCAAGGACCCCTCGGAAGCGCCTAAGGAGCTGTGCCCGCTCTACTGATCGCCACTATATCTTGAAATAGGCTCGCTGTTGTAGGTCACACTGTTAGGCTATGGCTACGGCCGGCTTGCTCGTTCGACTCGCTAACGCTTCTCCAGGACCTTGAATACTCGCCCTTGGCTGGGTAGTCGAAATGTAATTCGCTACTGGGCGACTATTCAAGGCTGCAGCTGCTTGCTTCTGCACTGCATGTGCCAAACGTGCTAGACATTCAACCTGTGTCTTCATTTCGCGTCTATCATTGTAGCGCCTGCTCTACTGCTTGTCTCGAGTTTCTTCATATGACTAACTGTAGCGGCCGTTGTACGCACTAACACTTCTAATGAGTTGTTTAGACGCCACGAAGCGCATTTCGAGCAACGAGGTCCAGCTAGCCGCTTTCGAGAAACAGCTGCAGCACCTGGAGTCAAGAGCAGTTCCGACGCCATCGATCAGAAGGTGCTCTTCCATGACGCCTGCGACACTCTCTAACCCGAAAGAGCTGACTGCTCTCGTCCCCGCTTGGAGTGTAGCTGCTAGAAATGCGCTCTGCGAATGCGTTAACTCGACTAGAGTTGATTACATTCGAATGCGCACCCTACCGTAAGTCGCATTTTTGAACGTTTCCTTTTCGACTGCCATTCGACTCGCTGTAGGTACCGTATGCGACTGCAGATAGTAGGGGCACGATGGCATTGTCCACCGCTCGCCCTATTGGTGCTACTCGATCGCGAACGAACGCGATCCAAACGAACGATTGAACGAAGAGGCAACCTGTTCAGCTCTGGGTGGGAGATGCGACTCACCAATTGACGCAAGCATTTACGAGCACACCCCCGAGCACACACACACACACACACATTTACATTTACGAGCACACACACTCACAAATCTTCGCCACACTAGAGCACTTACATCCCGCCGTTTTGCCGTTTGTGCTGCCGGTGGTTCCTCTATGTACCAAACCAACAATACAATACCTCAGGTACATTCTTTCGTTTTTGTTGGGACTAAGGGAATTTTGTTTTTTTTCTTTTTGAAAAAAAAAAAAAAATCCAAGAACGGCAGCTGAGAACGAGAAAGGCACCAAAAATTATGCCAGTACCTGTTTTACTGAAATTGGTTCACGCTGGAATCGAATCAAACGTGGGGCCACCCACCGTGAACCACGCCGCGTAACACATACCCGTATGTACCTAATTGGCTCAAGTGAAATCGTAAATGTACCCCGTTGGCAACCAGGATTTGATTTGACGAACGTGCTTATGCACCTACACGTTCTGCGGCGGGTGCCCTCGACTGTTTGTCCTGACAACGCAGGTATATATGCATTACTTCCTGTAGCGGAGCGAGTCAATTTTCCCACAAACTTTCAATTACTACCTACCCATGTGGCAGAGCAATAATCCACCTAGCCGTCGCTATGCGGGAAACCCGTCACGCGAAAACATCTTGTTCATTTGCGTCTTGCTGAACGTTGCACTCGCATTTGAGAACGGTAAGTGCGTACGTGCGTGCGTGCGTGCGTGCGTGCGTGCGTGCGTGTGTGTGTGTGTGCGTGCAGGGCGTGCGTGCGTGCGTGCGTGCGTGCGTGCGTGCGTGCGTGCGTGCTTCCGTCCGTGCGTGCGTGCGTTTTCGTCAATTCGACTGACTGGCTAAAAATGTTGCAAAACTTGAGAGACTCTCGCATCGTTTCTATTTTTTTTTGTTTTGAGGACCGGGCAACAATGATGGCCTCGCAAAAACGCCTCATGAGGCAGTGCGTCGCCACCGCGTGGGAGTTGTACAAGGAGCTGCTGAGAGTCAGCCGAGTCGCCCATGGGTTCGGTTGCCAAGGTCGCGACTGTTGTCATGTACTTAGAGGTGCGTCCGTGAATGGCCGCTGGGGAAGCGGCATAATTGGCTACACACGGCTGCACTTGCAGCTCTGCGGCGCCGTCGGTGCGCTCATCGCCTACAACATCACGACCCACAGCCCCCACTACACGACCTACGACACGCCGCCCACTGCGTATGGCCATCGTCACGTCGACGTCATCTTCTGTCCACATGACCGCCGGGGAATGAAGGTGCACTCGCCTGCTCCCAAACGCCACACACTTCCAAACGCCTAGTCGGTGTCTAAAACGTGGAAGCCCCCATTTGCATTTCTCCATCGCCCAATCAATGATGAGTGCACCTCAGCGCGTTGTTCTTCAGCACTCGCTTTGGTGGAACTGGCAAATCGTCCAAAAAACTCGGGTTCTCCACAACAGACATGGACACCATAGCCGAGTCCTTCAGAACGCTAGTCACAGAGCGAGCTGGACACTGACTTTGTTGCGAAATACGTGGGGAGGTTGCTGCAAGAGCTCGTCTGGACAGAAGATGGCATACGTTGGCCTGTGCGTTCGTTTTGCGCGTTTTTGACAAGCGCTAAAGAATGAGGCTCCATTTCAATTCTAGTAAGGACTAATCGAACGCAGTCCGACATCGAAGAGCATCAGCTGGGCCCATTCGATGTTCGCCTCTTTGAACTGTGTTGAAGACAAGGTCTCGAAACAGAGCTATGAAAATACTCAAGGTGAGATGCGATCGGATGGACACACTAATTCCATCGCATCAACAATGCATAATAGTTTGCCAGTTCAGTGGTTCTAACAGTGGAGGACTTGTGGCTCACAGTCATAGACAGGCGGAACGCAATAGTTGCAGAAGCCATCGCGGCGTTTACTGGAGACAGATCTGTGGCTGGCGGCGCTTATGGGTTGGTGATAGAACTTTGTTGCAGTGCAGTCTGTAAAAATTGTTTGGAAATCGGTACTAATGAGGTCAGAGTGATCTACCTATGTATTCTTGTGTTGAGCCTTTGTTTGACAAGCGCGGAACCTGGATGAACAAAGTGGACCTGTTCCTTTTGCCCAAATATGTACCGTATATCCTTCAGTAGAAGCCTCCCTCCAATAGTGCCCCTGGGTAAGGAGAGGTTGAAAGTATAGTGCCCCAGGGGCACTATTGGAGGATTTACGGTATTGCCTAAAAAGTCCATTTGCACAGGCATGGCGTGCTGGGGAGGGATTTGAGTTGGGTGGGAGTGGGACGCACTGTGAAGGGCGGCTCATTCAACTATTCTTGAAAAGGTTTGACCTCGCTTCAGCTTCACTTGCTGGGGAAATCGTGAGCCGCATATGACTGACGTGGAGCTGTGTCACGACACCCAGCACGAGGTCTGGGTCGAGAACTCTCTGTGTCTCATCTACCTCAACAGGAATTTTGTTTCAAAAAGAAAATCTCATGGATACTGGCACACAGTCGAGACAGACTGGAGTGCAGATGTGCACTCTACAGACGTCAAGTGGTGGGCTGGCAATGTTGATCTGGATCCGGTGAAACTGGAAGACTTCACCAGCCTCAACACGTAGGATGGTCCGGATGGCAAGCGAATGTCGTCTTACTTTACGTACAAGGCGTACCAGATCATTGATCTCACTGGATCCGCCAAAGAAACCATATGTCAGGAACGGATAAGAAGCGAACACCCATTCTTTGCCAACTGCAAGCCAGAAAAGGTGTCCAGCTACTGGGTTTATAGGCTATCCGTGACCAACACCAAAGGAAATCAACTATGGACTGCTCTAACTGAGATTAAGGTGGTCACTCGAATTTTGTCTACGACTTTTGTGTCCAAAGTCATGGTGACTGGTGGAGCGTTGAACCTATGCATAGGCTTCTCAGTGCTGCAGATCTGCGAGCTGCTGGTCCACTGCCTGGCCTCCAAATGGAGCAAGACCGCAGTTGGCATCAGAGCTGTTCAACTGGTCTTTCTACTGATCATGGCGATTGTAGGAATCGCTCTGTCCGTGGAGGACCTCCAATCGTACATTGACCAGCGCTATGTCAAGCAATATTTTATCGAGGACAGCGTTGATCTCACCCTACCAACGTTCTCACTCTGCACTTCAGCCTGGCACTCCTCAAGCGGATTCGTCAATCAAACCAAACTGTATGAGCATGGCATCTCCTTGGCTCTCTACCAGTACATGTCTCTGGCTGGAGTCCATTCATTGTACAAGATCAATGGATCATTGCCAAGAAGTTCCAACAACTTGTTTCCAGACTGGTTCTCGAACCACTCGGCTGCAGCCGCCACCTGGAACTTCAACACGCAGACCTATCCAAGTCCTGCAGACCTGGGCAAGCTGGAGCAGCAGTACAAGGCCCTGCAGGCCAAACTTGGTGTGGACCCAGCTGCAGCTGGTTACGAACTCTTCTCAAAGTTCGAATTGGACCCGTGCAGCATCATCAAAGAGTGCACCGTTGATGGAAAGCTCGTGCAAGACTGCTGCAAGCATGCGCACTATGGTCATCGCAAGGCAACTGCTGAGCGATGTCTAGCCATAATCTTTCCAGACACCATCCAGCATGTGACTCGCTCCGGCAGAAACGTTGGCCTGGTCGTCAAGTTCAACATTGAAAATTACGTCGCAGATGCGGACCATCGTCCTTACCTTGGTCCAGCGTTTAGAAGCCTGGTCGATGACCACAACCTGACCAACCTGGTCGCGAATTACAAGTTCGATGGACAAGAGTACGTGGCCAGTGGTGGCGGAGATAAGTGGTTGGCCAGGCTTGGGGACGCCGGAGTCGCCGTCCACTCCACAGGCCCAACAACTCGCGAACACTACAGGTCTGGCATGGAGCTGGAGTCTACCTATTTGAAGTCAGACGTGGCCAACTGCTCCACTGACAGTCCCACTGAAGACTACAACTGGAACGACGAGATCTTTGCGACGACTCTGACCTTCAAAAAGCTCTGTGGCTGCTACTTTTGCTACAACACCCCGCCGTTTGCAAAAGCCATGCGTCTAGGTGGAATTGCCGATTACAACTGCTGCTCTGGACCTGAAACTGTGAGCTGTCTAATGAGCATGGGCTCCACTTACTTCAAGCAACTTACAGAGGCCACTGACCTGATTCATGTCAAGAGGAGGGACTTCTGGAAGGTGTACAGAAGAGTTGAACTACACTGAAGAAGAAATCAAAGCAATCAACGACTTTCTATACTTGTACAACAAAAAGAAGTGCAGTAGCCAGGTGGTCACGCAAGTGTATTCAGAAGTGCTTGATGCGATGCAGGACTTTACGATTGAATACTTTCTTGCGGTTCCAGTGACAAGGGGGACGGTTCAGAAGGACAGAATCGATGTCACTGAGATGATTGGCACTGCCTTTGGAGGAGTTGGTTTATTGCTGGGCTTCTCGATGCTAGCTTTTGTTGAAGTTGGGCTTATTTTTGTCAAGGTCTGCATCTATGGCTACAATGGCCTGTTCGACTTCTCTGTGCAAGTGGGCAGGCGCATGCAGTTGCTCATGGACAACCACACAGTCAAGTCCATGCCCATTGATGATGCGGATGATCTCAGCAGTCTCAAGCCAAAAGATCAGCAGTCCAAAGCAGCCGTGGTGGTGGTCAAGCAAGTCAGAAATGCCCAAGGTACTTCCATGCCCAAGAAACCTGTTGGTGACACGTTGGAAGACCCATTTTGGGAAAAGATACTGCTCATCTGCTTATTGCTGATGCTGCAGCTGGCCATGGTCTATCTCTTTTACCAGTTTATGGCCTACTCGGCCCCAAACATCGAGTCTAGCTTCGACGTCACGGCTGCTATTGAATACAGAGTGCCATCACTGGCCATCTGCGCTGACGAAAATGAATCGCATGAACTGTTCCGTGCAATCGCCGAGTCAGAATGCTGGATTGGACGGAAGGACTCTGATTGCCAAACACTTTTCAATTTACGATTTAAACTCAGAGACAAGGACGCGGTGTGTTTGGTGTCTGACAACAGTGACCGTCTGAAGATGTCCACAGACGACGCCATTGATCTTTCATTGCGACTTCCTGAGACAAACTCAACTCCAAGCGTCTTCTTGTGGACCGGAGACCTGAGACTCGCAACACCTGATCGAATCACCTTGTACAACTCGTGGAAAGCTGGCCAAGATGTGGACATTAGCTATTCTGTAGTGCAGAAGTTGACGCAAGAGGACTGCCTGAATGAGACCCCAACGGTTGAGTGCCCAAACTGCAGCGATGATGCAGACAAGGAAGATGTGTGCTGCCTGAATGTGCCGGCCAAAGTGCCAGACGTGTTTGGAGAGGCGGGTGAGACGAACTGATTGCGTATCCGAGTGAAATTTTAAATTGCATGCCTTCTAAGACATTGACCAATTGTTTTTTAGTCCACGAAACAGTCTGCCACGTGGACTTCTACTTCGAGCAAGTGAAACTCAAGCCAGCCACCAGATCTAGGTCTCGCCAGTTAGACATTCGGCTGGGCAACCGCGTCATCGAGGTCGTCAAGAACCAGAAGAAGCACAACCTGTCGACGATGGTCGCCGTTGTCGGCAGCTGCTTTGGCTCTCTTACAGGAATCTCCCTACTGAATGTCACTTTCTCCCTTCTGATTCCCGTGGCATGGCTGTTGAAAAAGCTGACGTGATAATACCGCAGCGTCTCAGCTTGTAGTAGTGGGACTAGTAACTCTTCTGAGCACTACAACTACATTCAATCTCTCTAGTAGCTGCTGATTATAGGACATGTAGCACTATTTCATGTGACACATCGTGTTTCGGATACACATTTTGGATAGGCGGATCGAAGCGTTATGGTCGGCAAGCACGTACGCACGCGCGCACGCACGCATGCACGCATTCCTAAGCGTTGAACCTGTGTGCGTCCTTATATGGGTTATTGGAATTCGTCTGCTTGCTTTTCGTTAGCTCCAGAAAGCTATCCGCTGCCCAGTTCAGCAGTCCACACAGCGGGGAGGCGCGGTGAATTTTCCAAATAGCAACTCGAAGCGCCGTTTTTCGCTGGGCAGCGGAAATTGCCATCTTCCGAGCCGCTTGAGTGCGCATATTAATCAGAGACAAAGGCGAAATCGAAGCGCTCTCGCTTACGTAGGAACAGATTCCGTAGGCGTGTGCTCGTTGCCAACCCGTCGGTAATTGTCGCTGGCTTCTCAATTGCAAACTGGGCTAGGACAATGCCTGGGAACGCTGGTGGGCGGCCGGTCCGATAGGGGCCGTGTGAACAACTCGGAATTGACCGTCCGCTGCGTTTTTTCACTCATCTGGCTACTGTCGCTGACGATCGAACCTCTCTCAAGGGATGGTCTCTCCTGCGGCCGGATTGTCGGCGTCGACGTCGACCATGGCCTCGACGTCGGCGCTGCAGCGCGGCGCGCGCAAGCGCGACAAGAAGCACGGGCTCGCTTCCGTCTGGGAGTTCTACAAGGAACTTCTAAGACAGCCCTCGCCCCGGACCACCGTGGCCAAGGTGGCCACCATCGTCATGTACCTGGTGAGTGCCGGTGCGTGCGTGCGTGCGTGCGTGCGTGCGTGCGTGCGTGCGTGCGTGCGTGCGTGCGTGCGTGCGTGCGTGCGTGCGTGCGTGCGTGCGTGCGTGCGTGCGTGCGTGCGTGCGTGCGTGCGTGCGTGCGTGCGTGCGTGCGTGCGTGCGTGCGTGCGTGCGTGCGTGCGTGCGTGCGTGCGTGCGTGCGTGCGTGCGTGCGTGCGCTCGTTCGTGCGTGCGTGCGTGCGCGCGTGCGTGCGTGCGTGGGTGCGTAGTTGATCGTTTCTATAGAACTTTCTGTGGTATGTAGGTTCGGCTGTCCGTTGTGCTTGTAGCTCTGCAGCGGCGTGGGCGCCCTCATCGCGTACAACGTGACCACCCACAGCCCCTACTACACGACCTACGACACGCCGCGCACCTACGGCCACCGGCACATGGACGTCATCTTCTGTCCCCACCAAAGACAAGGAATGAAGGTATGGGTACATATTGTAGGTATACACATTGTAGGGTATATAGGGTATACTGTAAGCAGCGAAGTCAGTGGTACAGCACACTCTCAAATACGGTGCTGTGGCCGCTGGGATGTGCCTAACTTCAAAAGACGACAATTCATTTTGATGGGCACACTGCACCGATAGCAGCGCAAAGGAAAAATATAATTCTATCAAGTTCGTAGCTCCCTGTTGTTGTTTGCACTTTATTTATGTTCGCAGTTTGACGCAGATTGTGCACACAATTCTCAGTGCACACAGTGCATAATTCATGGTTGGACGCAATTCGCAGATGTCTATCCGCCTGCACTGTGAGGTGCACATGGAAAACACAATTAATCATTGCATCGATTCTGGAAGCGCAGTCAGACATACGTCAGTCGTCAGATTAGGACGTCAGTTTGCATAAGACGTGAGAAACAGAAACCAATTTTTCAAGATGGCAATGACAGATGGAACGTTATCCAATCATAGACAGCATATTACAACACACTCCGCGCCACAATCTTGCAGTGTTGCGTATTTGCTGGCGGCCGTATGCCTGTAGTACGATGGTTGTGCAATGGTATGAGTACATGCAACAATACATGCAGTGCAGATTATACTGTACAGTAGTAATTACTCAGTTGATGGTCCGCCTGCTGTGTTCAAGAAACAGAGCGGTGTTCATCATCTCACTTTGCGTTCAGCATTCTCTTTGGTGGAACCGACAATTGATCGAGCTGATCGAGATGTCGACTTCGGACATGGACACTTTAGCCAAGGCGTTCGGGACACAGTCACAAAACGAGCTTGACACTGACTTCGTCGAGAAGTACACCGGAAGACTGCAAGACCTCGTCTGGACTGAGATAAAGACGCTGCACCGTGTGTTGCCTCGTGAAGTGTCCGTAACTGTCGCAAGCCTGACAAGTCAGCCTCTGTTTTTTTTTGTTAATTTTAGTCAGCACCAATCGATCGCAATCCGACATCGCAGCGCATCATCTGGGGCCGTTCGACGTTCGCCTCTTCGAAATGTTCGAGGACAAAGTCGAGGAAAAGAGCCATGGAAACACTCGAGGTGAATTGCATAGACTAGTGTATCATTACCTCAACAATGCTGTGCCAGTTCAGTGGTTCTGTCGGTGGAAGACTTGTGGCTCGCAGCGATAGACAAGAGGAACACAAGAGTGGCAGAAGCCATCGCCGCGTTTACTGGAGACAGATCTGTGGCTGGCGGCGCTTATGGGTAGGTGCAGCACCCTGCGGTCAATTCTAAGACTTTTTCTCAATTCAGCTTCTCTTGCTGGGGCAACCGTGAGGTGCACATGACTGACGTTGAGCTCTGTCACGACACCCAGCACGAGGTCTGGGTCGAGAACTCTCTGTGTCTCATCTACCTCAACAGAAACTTCGTTGCAAAGAGGAAGTCCCACGGATACTGGCACACAGTCGAGACGGACTGGAGTGCGGATGTGCAGTCCACGGACGTCAAGTGGTGGGCTGGCAACGTCGACCTGGACGAGGTCAGGTTGGAGGACTTCATCAGCCTCAACAAGTGGGATGGGCCGGATGGCAAGCGAGTGTCGTTCTACTTCATGTACAAGGCGTACAAGATCGTTGATCTAACTGGATCCACCAAAGAAACCATCTGTCAGAAGCGGATGAGAAGCGAACACCCATTCTTTGCAAACTGCAAACCAGAAAAGGTGTCCAGCTACTGGGTCTACAGGCTATCCGTGACAAACACCAAAGGAAATCAGCTATGGACTGCTCTGACTGAAATCAAGGTGGTCACAAGAATTTCATCCATGACTTTTGTGTCCAAAGTCATGGTCATCGGTGGAGCCTTCAACCTTTGCATAGGCTTCTCGGTGCTGCAGATCTGCGAGCTGCTGGTCCGTTACCTGGCCTCCAAGTGGCACAAGGTCGTGGTTGCGATCAGAGCTGTTCAGTTGGTATTTCTGCTGATCATGGCGATCGCAGCCATCACTCTGTCTGTCCAGAATCTCCGTGGTTACATCGACCAGCGCTATGTTAACCAATACTTCATCGAGGACAGCGTTGATCTCACCCTGCCTACGTTCTCGCTCTGCACTTCCGCGTGGGATTCCTCAAGCGGATTTGTCAACCAAACCAAGTTATATGAGCATGGCATCTCATTGGCACTCTTTCAGTACATGTCCTTGGCTGGAGTTCACTCGCTTTACAATGTCAATGGATCATTGCCCAGATTCATTCCCAAGAAAGGTTCTATTGAATTTCCAGAGTGGTTCTCGAACCACTCGGCTGCAGCCGCCACCTGGGACTTCAACACACAGACCTATCCAAGTCCTGCAGACCTGGGCAAGCTGGAGCAGCAGTACAAGGCGCTGCAGGCCAAACTTGGTGTGGACCCAGCTGCAGCTGGTTACGAACTCTTCTCAAAGTTCGAATTGGACCCGTGCAGCATCATCAAAGAGTGCACCGTTGATGGAAAGCTCGTGCAAGACTGCTGCAAGCATGCGCACTATGGTCATCGCAAAGCAACTGCTGAGCGATGTCTAGCCATAATCTTTCCAGACACCATCAAGCATGTGACTCGCTCCGGCAGAAACGTTGGCCTGATCGTCAAATTCAACATTGAAAATTACGTCGCAGATGCGGACAATCGTCCCTATCTTGGTCCAGCGTTTAGAAGCCTGGTCGATGACCACAACCTTACAAATCTGGTTACGGATTACGAGTTTGATGGACGAGGGTATGTTGCCACTGGTGGCGGTGTGAAGTGGTTGGCCAGGCTTGGGAACGCCGGGGTCGCCGTGCACTCTACGGGACCAACAACTCCCAAACACTACAGGTCGGGCATGGAGCTGGAGTCCACCTATCTGATGCCAGAAGTGGCCAACTGTTCCACTGACAGTCCCACTGAGCACTACAACTGGAACGACGAGATCTTTGCGGCGACGGTCACCTTTGAGAGACTGTGCGGTTGCTACTTCTGCTACAATACTCCGCCCTTCTCGAAAGCCATGCGTCTGGGCAACATGAGCGACTACAACTGCTGTTCGGGGCCTGAAACGGTCGAGTGTCTAATGAACATGAACTCCACTTACTTCAAGCAGCTGACCGACGCCACTGACGAGACTCACATTAAGAGAAGAGACTTCTGGCAAGACTACAAGGAGATCAACTACACCGCGGAGCAGTTCAAGGCCATCAGCGACTTTAGATACTCGTACAACAAGCAGAAGTGCAGCAGCCAGGTAGTGACGCAAGTGTATTCGGAAGTGCTTGAGGCTTCAGAGGACTTTACTATTGAATACTTCCTTGCGGTGCCAGTCACAAGAGGAATCGTGCAGAAGGACAGAATCGATGTCACCGAGATGATTGGCATGGCATTTGGAGGAGTTGGTCTCTTGCTGGGCTTTTCGGTGCTGGCTTTCGTTGAAATTGGCATGATCTTCGTCAAGGTCTGCATCTATGGCTTCAACGGTGTGCTCGACTTTTTCGCTGAAGTGGGCAAGCGTATGCATCTGCTCATGGACAACCACACGGTCAAGTCGCTGTCCGTCATCGACGCCGATGATCTGGACAGTCTGGAAGAGCGACAGGTTCAGCAGGTCCAGAACAAACGCTTCTCCATCGTGTCAACGGTCACGACGGTCAGAGTGAGACCAGTCACCAATCAGCCCATGGATCAGCAGAGCTCTGTCGACGACTCCCTGGAGGACCCTCTCTGGGAGAAGATCCTCTTGATCTGCCTGCTGCTGCTCCTGCAGATGGTCATGGTCTACCTGTTCTACCAGTTCATGGTCTACTCGGCACCGAACACTGAATCGAGTTTCGACGTCACATCGTCCATCGAATACAGAATGCCATCGCTGGCCCTCTGTGCGGAGTCGACCGTCTCGCAGCAGCTGATCAGTTCAATCTCTCAGTCGGAATGCCAGATTAGACAGAAGGACATCGATTGCCAAGAACTGTTCAATTTCCAGCTGAGACTAAAAGACCGGGGTGTCGTCTGCCTGGTTGCTGACAACAGTGACCGTATGAAGATGTCCACAGACGACGCCATAGAGCTTTCTCTCCGAGTTCCAGAGACAAACTCAACTCCAAGCGTCTTCTTATGGACTGGAGACCTGAGACTCGCGACACCCGAGCGAATCACCTTGTACAACCTGTGGAAATCCGGAAAAGATGCGGATATTAGCTACTCCGTAGTGCAGAAGCTTACCCAGCAAGACTGCTTGAGTGATACCCCAATGGTTGACTGCCGAAAATGCAGTGATAATTCAGACTCGGAAGATGCGTGCTGCCTGACAGAAGCGACAACCGTTCCAGATGTTCTCGGACAAACTGGTGAGAAACAGTACAGTCGACACTATGCGTGCGCGCGTGCGTGCGTGCGGGCGTGCGTGCGTGAGTGCGTGCGTGCGTGCGTGCGTGCGTGAGTGCGTGCGTGCGTGCGTACGTGCGTGCGTGCGTGCGTGCGTGCGTGCGTGCGTGCGAGCGAGCGAGCGAGCGTGCGTGCGTGCGTGCGAGTGGAGAGCTAACTTCGCATTGTGTTGATTTGCAGTCGACCAAACCGTGTGTCACATGGATTTCTACTTCGAGCAAGTGAAGCTCAAGGCAGCCGCCAGATCGAATTTCCGTCAGCTGGACATTCGGCTGGGCAACCGCGTCATCGAAGTGGTCAAAAACCAAAAGAAACACAACTTCTCAACGATGACCGCCGTCATCGGGAGCTGCTTCGGCGCTCTAACCGAAGTCTCCCTGCTGAATGTCACCTTCTCCCTACTCATTGCCATCGCATGGCTGGTCAAGAAGCTGAAGTGATCTCAACTCAACTCAACACCTCCATTCGTAGCATGCAGCCCCCCTTCCCCAGGGACACTACACGTTCAATCCCGCTGTTGTGACTATCGTTCGGGTCAGTTGTGTACGCTTGTCATCAACTTAATCGACAGAAACCCAACCAACTAAAAAATGAGCCGTCGATCGGTGAGCGACCCTCGACCATCGAGTTTTTTTCTTCCAAGACTAACAGTGACAGATTTGTGCATTTTCAGTTGTTTAGGCCCGATTTGTATAACTACCGGACACGCACTCGGCTTTCTCGATTTATAACCGGTGGTTTATTAACGATTTATTATGCTTTCTCGAATTCTTGCAAACGCAAATGAGCGTCTTTTCAAAGACGTGAGAAATGAGTGGCGCGTCGTCTTCTGTTTATCAAGTAGTATACAAGGGCGATCTCCTAAATTTGCAGCCACAAACTCAGTTAATCGGGTTCGTTTAGAAATGAATTCTCACCGCAAGAAACACTGGAGTGGCGATCGCGATCATTGCGGTCGTAATTCCAAAGTAGTCCATAAGAACTCCACCGATTATCGATCCAATAAAACCGCTAAATATAGGTACACTCCATTCCGTCACTGATAACAGAGCTGAACCCGAGGTTACCCAAAAGAGATCGCCGCGTTGTGGAGAGTGGCAAACCCAGTTTCGGGATTTTGAAAGCCGTACTCGCTGCACTTGACAAGGAATTTTCAGCCGTGCGTGCGTGCGTGCGTGCGTGCATGCGTGCGTGCGTGCGTGCGTGCGTGCGTGCGTGCGTGCGTGCGTGCGTGCGTGCGTGCGTGCGTGCGTGCGTGCGTGCGTGCGTGCGTGCGTGCGTGCGTGCGGGCGTGCGATCCTTACGCTGCGATTTCAAAACCGCTGGGAAAGACTGCGACAAGGTTGGCGTCGGAGAGGCCGTGAATGATGAGGAACACAACGGTCAGTGTCATCGCCCTGCAAGTTCCCAGTAGGTTTGTGCTCTTCTTATCAGTCGTTTACTGACACATTTCTATGAAGGGCGGATTTGATCTGTTTCCCTTACTTAGTTTTCGCAGATTACGTTTTCTTTAGAGTACTCATACAGATGCAAGCGGAAAAGGCGGCCTTTCGCGTGCGGAGCAATGCAGGACTTGCGCACGCCCCAAGGCGAAACTTCACAAAAAAGCGCCGCAAAATTTGCAAAACTTTGAGCCTGCACATTTGATTTAACTCATAGGAATTTGCCTATGTCAAAAATGGTGCAAAACTGTGAAACTAGCTGCTAAACTTTCTACTGGAAATGAATGCTGAAGAATTACGGAAATCGTGGTTCCGCCAGTGGTAAGTGCTGCTCACCAGTGGAAGTGTTGTACGTCGAGCAGGGAGACGCCGGCGAGACCGGCGAGGGAGCAGGCGGCCGCGAGCGTGGCCCACGTACTGACGACCGCCGCCCATCCCTGCCGGTCCGACAGCACACCCGCGCCGTACGACACCGAAGAAAAGGCGAGCGGCGGCAACATGAAGAGACTGCCGACGACGAGGGCGCTCAGTTCGAACTGAAAATTGTGAAATGAGGTGCGCGACTTTGAACTGTGACCGTCTGAACCTTTGCTCCCCTTTGCTTTCCTTAGCCTTTGCTTCCCTAGAGTGTGCCTTGTCTGCGTACAGTACCTTCCTAAGGAATGGTTCGAGAGCGACGTCGATACAGTACCTTTCTAAGGAATGGTTCGAGAGCGACGTCGATGAAGACGACGGCCATGAGGCAGCTGAAATCCGCGGCCAGCAGCACCAGAATCCAGGGCGCCGCTTTGACGAGGCGCACGCAAGCGTCTCTGTCGTGCTTGTTTCGCTCTGAGGCGACAGCGTTCGTATGACAATTTGCTATGAGGTTTTGTAGGTGTGCACGCTACGCACATGTTGCACAGCCTCACCGTACACATACTACAATACCTTGTGCAATTCCAGTCAAGTGCCGATTCCATCCTTTGGAATCGGTGGAATCAGCTATATAGCTAACAAACTGAAGGGCCTCGAGAGCAGAGGGGCTACAGTAATTGTAGTGCTTACTGTGCAGAAAAATTCTGGCATGTATGGTGTATACGTACCTAGTATGTACCTAAGAGAATACCCACCTATCCCAGTGGCCACTTTGCGAACCATAAAGACGACGCCTGCGGCGTTGAGGAGCACGGCAGCGCCCAGAGCGACAAAGGGCAAGAGGAAGCCGCCGATGGTGTAGAGAGCCGCACCGATCACCGGCCCCACCGCCATGCCCATCACGAACGCCGCCGTGAAGGCGCTCTGAAGTTCTGAACAATGTCACAAGCGCCGATCACAGCAAACATCCGTAAGGGTACAAAAGAACAACAAACTACGCTATGACTTCCTCCCTCCCTCTTCCCCCTTAGCTTTCTGATTTCGGGGAATGGGGAATCTACCTATGGGGAATGGATCCCCATAGATTCGGCACTGGTTTTGCAACGCACCACACTGTGCGTACTATGACATACTTCGTGTAGGGTACAGTGTTTGCGTGTACAAACATGAGTCTACCAGCACTCTGCCCTTGTGCTTGGCGAACTCTTTGGCCCCGATTGAATAGACGGCGACCGAGGCCGTGGACGCGCCCACCGCTTCCAACACGCGCAGCAGCATTGCGAGCGCGGTGAACGCAATACCGTTTCTCACATACTGTAGCAATCTGCAAGCGCCTCTGCTGCTGTGATCCCTGCACTCTCCTCCCTCTCCTCACGACAAACCCAAACGCCATGAAAGAAGTTCCCAGTAGCAAGTAGCCGCAGATGGCAACTTTCTTTTCACCAAACCGAGAAATCTAGGCACACACGTGCGTGCGTGCGTGCGTGCGTGCGTGCGTGCGTGCGTGCGTGCGTGCGTGCGTACGTGCGTGCGTGCGTGCGAGCGTGAGTGCGTGCGTGCGTGCGTGCGTGCGTGCGTGCGTGCGTGCGTGAGTGCGTGCGTGCGTGCGTGAGTGCGTGCGTGCGTGCGTGCGTGCGTGCGTGCGTGCGTGCGTGCGTGCGTGCGTGCGTCACAAACCAACGCCCCAGTGGGAAATGTCGTCAAAAAGTAAGTAGCTTGAAAGATTCCGAAGGTAGCGCCGACCCACCCCTGCCCGACGTTGCGGGCGTTCGCCTGAACAAGAAGACCGACAGAAGAATTACATAGTCGCGCGCGCGAGCCTCTTCTCTCAGCGACAGCGACAGGTAGTAGTGGCAGAGATTCGGCGCACGGTTCTGGGTTAGATTGCTGAAGATTTCACTAACGAGGATTTCTTATCAACGAAATTTGTCTTGCTGTCGCTTCCCGATTGCTGCTTTGTGTTCCAAGACTTACAAATAACCGGAAGGCGTCATGGAGATGACCGCGTCCTTATGTATGGGCCATTTTCGCGCTCAGTCCAACAACAACAACAACCGGCAACATTAGCCTATATTTTTTTCTCAGACAGGAGTCCGTTTGATGACGCTCGTCCCACGAGTCGAAAGACCCAAAGACGAGTCTTCCAAGCCTCACACTTACCTCCTTCGGGTAGAAGGGCGCGATGCAGCTGAAGGCGGTGGCGTGGAAGAAGTTGACGACTGCCAGAGAGAGGACGAGCAGGAGCTGCGAGGCCGTCAGGCGCGCGGGAGAAGCCTCCTCTTCCCGATCGGTCAGAGGCACAGCCTCTTGGGACGAGTGAATACTGGGGGTTGGAAGAGAGCGCATGCTGGGCGCGGGCAGCCAGTCGGAATGCGACGTCAGGCTGCGACTTGTTGCAGTGGACAGTCACACGACGAGTGGACTACAATGGTAGGCAGTTCGCGATGCCACCCGTCCGACAAAATGAATCCAACGCCGACGACAATCACATTTCCCATAGAAAGTCCTGATTGGTTGATTTGGCGCAAGCTATATCACCGCGACCTAGGTATGTATGCCAATCACTGGCGGATCCAGGATTTTCTGACAGGGGGGGAAGAAGGTAAATTTTTTTACCGCACAAGCTACACTACTATGGAGTAGACAAAAATGACGGGATTTTTTAGCCCCCTTACGAATTAAACGCGAGTTGGAAGAGAACCACAGCGCCGCAGGCGAAAATTTTACGCTTTTGAGTGCCTAAATCCAAGGAAAACGTAAAAATCTGCCTATTTCCCCCTTGTGCTCGCCCTTCATGCCTGCTTCTCCACCTGATCTCTCCCCCCCCTTCCCCCCCCCCCAAATCTGAGCTGACAGGAGGGGGAGACGCCCCTCTCCCCCCGTCTGGATCCGCTAGTGATGGCAATGTCTGACATTCTAAAGTGCCAATGTGCTCGTTTCTGGACGACGGCAAAATATACCTTCCTAGGTGCGCCAGACACTGTAATGGGGCTGTTGAAATACCCATGAAAAGAATCGCTTTTTCACTCTGCTCAAGAAATAGATGAAATTCACTCCGGTTCTGTGTTTTAGAGTCAGACAAGTGAGGTCAGATTGCCGCTTGACAGTAAAGAATCGAACGTGACACTGACAAGACGACGCAGTTCAACTTCGTAGGCAGCAACAGCTTGACTTTACCTACAACTTTTGAGCAAACCATTACTGCACAACTGCGCAACAAAGACGCCGCCCGCCCGCTGCGCCGTTCGTTCTCGGCTGTCAACGAAGAGAGTCAAAAGAAAAAGACAACTCGTTCGTGTTGGGCATTGCAATGACCTTACAACTCGCGCCAATCGCAATCAAGCCAACACGCAGCAGCGTGCGAACAGTAGTATGAGACGTTCCGTGGGACATTGTTTGGGACTGGGAGTGCAGCAAACCTGCACATTTTTTGCTCTTGCTGCACTTACGCTATTGATACAAAATTGAACATAATTTTTTTACGGCAAACATCAAAGGACCAATCCAACTTGACGGTTGAGACGGTTCGGTTCGGTTCGGTTCGGTTTTATTTGGCCAATCCCAACACATCCCAAGGGACGTAGACAACGCGAAGCATTGGGGAAAGTCCAGAGACCCCTGACCCAGGCGAAAATAGGCAATGAAAAAGGTTGCCCCATTCCAAAAGGCTATGAATTTTTCTACCCCCTGAACAAATGCAAACTACCCCACCGAATGCAATGTCACTACCCCCCTGAATAAAACTATTTACCCCCTAATTGCAACTACCCCCTGAACAAATGAAAATACCCCTACGAATAAATGAAACTACCCCTTCAAATAATTCCAAGTACCCCTACAAGAAATGCATTTCTGCCCTGCGCTCAAAACTACCCATCCAAATAAATGAAACTACCCCTCCCAACAAATGAGATTTCCCCCCGATTAAATGAACTTGCCCCCTGCAACGCTGCCCCGTCCCGTGCAACCACGCCGAGCAGCAACCACGCCGTCGTGCAGCGATGAAATCGCAAGACGCTGTCTATACCTACCCAGACAGCGCCCACAGGGACCACACACAGAGCTGAAATCATGATTGCACGCGTCCTCGCAGCATGCGAGGCGGCGCGGTTAGGCTTGAATATGGAATCGCAGTGACATTTGTGCAGTGTGCCATCTGAACCGAATTATGGCACTGTTCCTCGACCCTCTGAATCCGCTGTATGAGTCAGACAACTCTGACTCCGACTCCAAGTCGCCTCCTCCCAAGTCTGCTCGCGGCGCGCCTGTAGTGTACAAAGCGATGGCCAAGTTCAACTCGCTGGAGGACGCGCGCACAGCTGTGGCTACCGCGAAGGCTTGGAACCAAAAAGACATCAAGGATACGGAGGTTTTAAGTAAAGCGAAGGAGCTGGAAGTATATATCGAGCGCGACCGTTTCTCTGCTGTAGGAGGGGCGGAAGATATGGTTCCGGTGCTCTTGGGGCGTGAAAGTTGGCGCCCTGACCTGTCCGGTGCGCAGCCATCTGCTGCTCCACGCCGACTCACAGTGTGTCACGTGGATGCAGAGCAGCGTGGCTCACGAGCACCGGATGCGCGACGGCGCGGCCCCAGGAGACCGCGGCCTCACTCTACTGCAGAAAGAGAACATTGACAAGCAGCTGCAAGATGGTGCGGCATTCTCTTTTAACGATACAATTGTACGTCTAAGCGATTGCATGTCAATGTCATAGGCATTTCCAAGCCCAACTTTATCCTGGACAACATGCGATCTGCTGGCCTTGAAGCGCCGAAATCAAAGGTCGTCAGCTACCTGCAGCGCGTCAGGGCGGCCAGCAGTCCGCCCATCGTCAAGCTATCTCAACTGCGTGAGTGGTGCGCCAGCAGATGCGCCGACGTCGCCAGCCTTGGACCGGACATTCCTGCAGTTGTTTTGGAGGTTACCTGCCTGTGCCCACCAATTCAGTCTTGCTTGCATTCAGCACAATTCGCAGCTGTTGTTAAGGTTAACACGAGCCAGAAGCTAGGCTTCCGCGTCTTTTTCTCGACCTCTCGACTCCTCAACAACGCCAAGGCCGCGTCTGTGCTCTGCACGGACGCGACGTACAAGGTCAACTGGAACGGCTTTCCGCTGTTAGTAGTTGGGACTGTCGACCGCCACCGAAAGTACCACCCGCTGGCCGTGGCGCTCTGCACCAACGAGGAGGCGGCAGACTACAAGTTCCTGCTTCGCCAGCTGAACGACTCCGCGCTGGCGCTTGGCTTTCAGCTGCAGTTCGACACAGTGGTCGCTGACAACGCCGGAGCGATCACTGCTGCCTTCCAGGTCATTGCCATTTTTCGTCAAGCAACGTCACAGTTCGTCTTTTTTTTTCAGAGCGTTTACGGCACCGCTACAAAGCGCGTCAACTGCTGGGCACACGTTCTTCGGGCGATAGACACGCAACTGAAGAAGATCCACAAGCCTGAAGTCGCAGCACGCATACGCGCAGACGTCGAAGCTCTGCAGCTCTCGCAGACCCAGGCCGTCTTCGACGTAGCCGTCGCGCTCTTCTTCAACAAGTGGAGTGCCTTCGTTGAAGACACGGGCGGTAAAGTGTCGAGCGACGTCGACAGCTGGCTGCAGTACTTCCGCTCGACATGGATAGACTCAAACATGAACTGGTACGTACGTTTCACTGGTACATTCATGACTTGCGGTACATATATGTGTGTGTTGTGTTGTGTGTATGTGCAGGTTTGAGGGATACGCACAGTGGACGCCGTCCACGAACAACGCTTTGGAAGCGAAGAACGGCGTCATCAAGAAGGAGTACACCCTGCGCAAGCGCCTCTCCATGGGCGAGTTGCTGCCGAAGATCGAGACGATGGTGGGCAAGTGGTCGAGTCACTACGACCCCACAGGTTAGTCGCCTCGCCCCGCCCCGCCCGCCGTGCGCGCTACACTTGACACACAATGGAGTCATGATGCAGGCGCCAACCACGCCAAGTTCGCCACTGAGCCTGAGCAGCTGCTGAGCGTGTGGACGCAGGCGTGGCACCTGTCGCGCACGACCAGACTGCAGCCAGTCCGCGAGGAAGACGGCTCCGTCTCGTACTACTTTCCCCGTTCTGCCGGGCCGGCTCTGGAACAACAGCAAGTCGCTGACTTCCGCGCCGAACTCGCAGCCAAGGACTGGGCGTCGTTTGACGCCTGGAAAGAGGCCCGCTTCTCCTTGTGGGCTGCCCACTTCTCCGACGACGGCAGCTGGACGACGGCGACGTGCACCTGCCCCACTTTCCTGAAGAAGTGGTGGTGCAAGCATGTGGCGTGCACCGCTGTCCGCCTTCGGCTGCTACAGGTCCCCGAAGCAGCTAAGGACGTGCCTTTGGGACAGAAGAGAAAGCGCGGTCGACCCAAGAAAGTGCGAGCCGCTCTGATCCGTGACGACTGAGTTGTGAATGTCGCTTTCAAAGTCGTTACGCTGCCTATTGCAAAGACACTCATTGTTACGCTTGTCGGAGGTACTTGATAATGTTATTCGTGTGACGTTTGTGGCGCTTGCTTGCTCGACACATTCACTTATTCAGGGGGCAAGTTCATTTAATCGGGGGAAATCTCATTTGTTGGGAGGGGTAGTTTCATTTATTTGGATGGGTAGTTTTGAGCGCAGGGCAGAAATGCATTTCTTGTAGGGGTACTTGGAATTATTTGAAGGGGTAGTTTCATTTATTCGGAGGGGTATTTTCATTTGTTCAGGGGGTAGTTGCAATGAGGGGGTAAATAGTTTTATTCAGGGGGGTAGTGACATTGCATTCGGTGGGGTAGTTTGCATTTGTTCAGGGGGTAGAAAATATTTTAGCGATTCCAAAATCATGGCTACGCCACCGTAGGCCGGTGTTGGGCTTTCTTTAGCGCAGCCCTCTCGTCTTTCGAACTACTGTACAATTCTTTTAAATTAAATTTGTCGTCGGTTTTCGAACCGCTAGGCGCGGCTATTGAAGGCTTATCATGTGCCATGCTGATATGTCCATCGCAAAGACAATCTTGTTCGTTACCGCATCAAATATAAGCTAGTATTGCGTTTCTAACGTGAATACGGTCTTGCGTATATTCAAAAGTTGGCTATGCACGTTATGCTCCATTGCTTTTCGAAACGCGTATTGCGTTTACTGAGCATTTCGTGGCGTCTTTCGCTTATTCACTTCGCTGTACACTTGCTACAGTGTGTACACTGTACATTGCTTTGTCTTGTTTTGTACAGCCTTGTTTCCTCGCGAAGATGGCCTCACTGGCGAAATCTCTCAAGAACGCGTTCACTTTGAAGAATTCGAACGGCAAAAAGTCCGGACGATACGTTCTCTGTCGAGATTTGTACGTTGTCGACGTACGCCTCATCGACGACAGGTGCGTGCGTGCGTGCGTGCGTGTGTGTGCGTGCGTGCGTGCGTGCGTGCGTGTGTGCGTGCGTGCGTGCGTGCGTGCGTGTGTGCGTGCGCGCGTGCGTGCGTGCGTGTGCGTGCCGGCGCGTGTCAGTACGTGCGTGCGTGCGCGCGCGCGCGCGCGCGCGTGCGTCTCTGTGTGTGTGTGTGTGTGTGTGTGTGTGTGTGTGTGTGTGTGTGTGTGTGTGTGTGAGTGTGTGCCGGTGCCTGTGCCTGGGCCTGTGCCTGTGCCTGTGCGTGTGTGTGCGTGCCGATGCGTGCGTGCGTGTGTGTGTGTGTGCCAGTGCGTGCGTGCGTGCCAAACTAAATACCCTTACTACAATGACTGTTGTTTGTCGGTGCCTTTTCAGCGCGGCGACGCAGTGCACGCTCAGCGCCGACAGCACGGTCAGAGACTGCCTCGACTACACCTGTCAGCGGCTGCACCTACAGCAGGTACTTGGTACAACCGTCACTTCCTTGCGAGTTATTCGCAACTCCGAAGTCTCTTTTGGAAGTCAGAACGGGGAGGGTGGGGGGGGGGGGTCTGGGACCAAACGACGTGCCCACGGAAATTGGGCATTGGGCAACCCCATACCTGTAACTGGGTGGTTACCTTTCCCTCCCCCACTATTTTTCCAACACCCCCCCCCCAACCCGTCCCCCATATAATTTTCCCAAGGAATTTTCACCCTGTCTAAATCGATAAAAGTGAGTAAATGTTGGTGTATTTCAGTGCTTTTCAGTCTTGTTATTTGACCATAAAACAGCTAAATAACACTGTTTAGACCCTATTTCTTCGAATTAAACGAAGTGTTTATTGACTCGCACATGGAAGAACGCTTCGAGTGAGAACTTAGGTGTAATCGTATCACTATGGCTATGCGCGAAATCCGTATTAGACACTGGATGCTTCTCTATTTTCAACAAGTTATACCCATTTTTGACCAAAAAGTACCAGTATATATCAAAGAATCGCCAGCTACCCCCCACTTTTTGCCCCCCCCCCCCCGAACTCGGCCATTTGCCCCCCCCCCACTCTTCCAGACCCGGTTACAGGTATGGGATCGGGTAAAAGAACATTTTGGTAGGGACATGCCTATTTCAGTACGTTTTTCCTTCGAACCCCCCCCCCCCCCCCCTAGAAATTCGCTTACCCACATCCACGGGGTGATCTCCGACCCTCTACCGGGCTACCCATTCAGGTAGAAAATCCCGCTTACACCATAGGTGTAACTGGGTAGGGTGTAGGTTGGGGTCACCCCCCCCCCCCCAGCTTTAGGTCAATCCTGCACGAAAAGTAGGACCACCCCCCCCCCCCCGCTTTGGTCAAACCTGCACGGACGGCCGGTTACCCCAATGGCTGTATCGGGTTGTTCATACGTCCCACGCGGTTTTTCAGGCTTGTGAGCAGCATTTATTGTCCAAATGTAAAAAATTTCGCCTGCGGCGCTGTATTTTACGCACCTACAGACCATTTTGGAATCTTTTGGGCGCGTTTCCGGCCAAAAATCGGCAAATTTTGCCTGCGGCGCTGTTTTTTTGCTCCAACTGACCATTTTTACAGTCACTGAAGCGCGTTTTTGGCCAAAAATTCACAAATTTTTGCCTGCGGCGCTGTGTTATCAGCATACACGAAGTCTTTTCTAGGTCATTATTGAGGCTGGAAAAAGACAAATTGTATCAAATTTGACCGTGCAGGTCACCCCCAGCGACTTTTGAAAAATCTCAGATTCACTGCCCCCCTCAGCTTCGATGGCCAGTTACACCTCTGGCTTACACATGCGTTACAGACCGGAACTGATTGACTGCTTAGTGACTTCGCGCGCCTAAAAGCCTTCTCTTGAAACATTTCTGTCGTGCTTTTTTTGTGCTCGCAAGATTTCGGTTTTCAGAGCTATCACTTCGGCTTGGGCTGTCGCGTGCAACCGCCCTCCCCTCAGAGGAGCTCAAGAGACGCCGACAGTCTCTACGATGTGCCTCCCGTCTCTCCGGAATTCAAATGGCTTGAGGCGAACGCGATTTTGAAGAGGGAATTGAAGCGGCTGAGTGGTCTCGGCACGAAAGGCCAAATGGGCGCCGCCGTGGTGTACTTGGCAGTGAGGTTCTACACGCCACAAGCGCACACGCTCACGGATACGGTGGCGAGGTGATGCTTGCGAGTGTCGTTTTCATGGCCACCTGACCTATCATGCATACGTGTAACCGGGTCTGGAAGAGTGGTGCGATGGCACTTTTCGGTGGGGGGAGGGAGCCGACCATTTCTTGAATTATACTGGTGCTTTTGGATCAAAATGGGCTTAAATCGACTCTAAATTGTGTTATTTAGCTGTTTTACGGTCATGTAATACACTTTTATCGTTTTAGACTGAGTGAAAATTCCTTGGGAAAATTCTGGAGGTGGGGGCGTGGGGGTTGAAATAGTGGACCCCAAACCACCCCCCCCAAGGCCCCCCCAGTTACATGTATGCCTTTATACCGTATGCGTGAATGAGAGCAATTGTTGGTGTCAGTGGGGTAGTTAGTATAGGTATGCATGACTCAGTGGCGTAGCCAAGGGGGGGGGGGGAAGGGGGGAAGCTTAACCCCCCCCCCCCCCGAAATTCTCCGAAGCTAAAATTTTTTAACTTGGTACCCTCTGTTGCAAAGTGCCGATATGGGCATTTTTCTCAATTTCAATGCAAATAATGATGAAAACGACACTAAAGAGCTTAATTTTCGCCTGTGGCGCATTGTTTTGCATTGAAAACCGTGAAAGTTCGTTATGCTACTCTAAAAAATTTGGCTGCGGCGCTATTTCGAGCACGGAAATCGACCGCTTTGACAACATTGCTAACGTTTTGGTGTGAATGTAGTCAGACAAACGAGCGCAAAGCGTGTAAACAGATTGGATGAGAGAGTGTCTAAAGCTTCCCCAGCCGAAATGGCGCAATCTCGAAAAAATTCGACAGGGTCCCCCCTGTTGCAAAATTGAGAATTTGGCCGAGATTGGACTTCCCCCCCCCCCGAAATCAAGTTCTGGCTACGCCACTGGCATGACTGCTGGCACGTATGATGAGTCATGCACACACACACACACACACACACACACACGCACGCACGCACGCACGCACACGCGCGCACACACACACACACACACACACACACACACACACACACACACACACACACACACGGATCGCGGGTTCGGCCTAGCCCGCCCAAATCGCCCACTTCCTTTCTTCCCCTCTCTCTGCGCGTATTTGCAAGGTTAATCCTCCCAGCCCCTTCTTTGACCGTGTGCTGTCGTCCAGTGTTTGTGCGTTTCCAGATGTACGTGCGTGTGTGTGTGTGTGTGTGTGTGTGTGTTCCCCCTTACTCCCCCCCCCCCCTCCAATATTCTGTTTGCCCTCTTAACCTGCACAGTCAGTGTGGCGCCGCGCACCCCTCTATTGTGGACCGGCCGGTATACAAAGGTGTATACACTGTGGCGGACCTTTTGACTGTGCACAAATAGGGGTCGGAATGCACAGCAGCAGGCGAGAGGGAGGAACTATTCGTTTGCCGGGGGGGGGCACTTTTTTGGGCGGGATTGAAGCGGTTGAAACAATGTAAGAGACGAATTTTCTTGCACACTACTCTCGTTCGAACGACGGAGGCGTTTGCACTGGACGTTTTTGCACACTCTTGCACTGTGACGTTTTTGAGCACATTATTTTATCTACAGTGGACGAAACGTTTTTTCGCATTTATAATTTCTCATTTCAGACACTATTACTTCCTGCAAATGCACGCGGACATTGTGGAGGGCCGACTGCTCGTGTCGTCCGATAAGGCGATCCTGATGGCGTCTTACGCCCTGGACGGTTTGGAGTTTTTTTTAATTTTTTTACGCGTTTTTTTTATTGTGCTATTCCTAAAGCCGTCACAATGCCGAAAGGACAGTTCAGCGCTATCGAACGGCTACTTGGACGCGCAGTCAGAGCCGGTGGAGGCGCTAAGGATGTCGTCTTCGCTCGTCTTGTTGCCCAAAGTTAGTTCGCTGGCGGACTTGTCACGCACGTGTTGGCATGCTTGTGCTTGCGAGCAGACAACTTCGACGGGGGGTGTCAACCCCGCAGTCGGCAAGTCTATCCCCCAATTGCGATCCTTCGGACCCCCCCCCCCTCAAATCTGTACTCCCCTCCCCGGGGCCGCATTCCCCCCGTCCGTCTACCTCTCTTAGCCCACCTCACGATCCACAACACACTACTCTACCGCCTACAGTAGCACAAGCCCTCAGTCTCCTATTGTACGGTGCATTATGGTCTCGCGTTGCTTTGCTTGCAGCACATGAGCACGTCGGAGCAGGTGCTGACCGACCTATTGCGCCAAGTGCTCGCCCGCCGCCAGGCGGCGTGTCGTCTCAGCGCCGATGAAGCGAAGCTCCTATACATCGCTGAGGCCTCCAAGTGCCCCGGATACGCCCAGGAGTACTTCCAGTGCAGGGTGCGCCATTTTTTTCTGACCCGACCAGTTAGAAACCAGCAGCCGTGACAGGGAGGAGGGGGGGGGGGGTGGGGTGTGAATTGGTGTGTGTCATAGAATTTTCAGAGTGGGCGAATACTGCACCGAAATGGGGTGTCTAAGTAGCTTGCGCTTGATGTTCCATGGTAAAACACTCGCTCCTGTCATCTTGATACGTACGTTCACAAGGAGAATGTGATGTTAGTGATTCAGTAATGTTGTGTTTCGAGTACTTTAATAGTGTGCGAAACATTTTCAGGATGAAAACAATCGCGAAATTTTTCTGGGCCACAGCCAACAGGGAATTATCGTCAAGAATCTACAAGAGGCGCCGTTCGTGTTTAGGTATTTTTTTATTTTTATAAACTTTTTATCAACTATTAACATTTGTAAATTTCCATAAAAATTTAGCTGGTCGTCCATATACAGTATCGCGTGGAAAGGCCGCAAGCTACTGATCAGGGCGGACGTGTCCAGGGGGCAGTACGTCATGGTGGGTCGTCGAAATGTGCAATGAATTTTTTTATTAAATTAAAAACAAATCGAGAAAAAAATGCTCTCAATGCAGTGGAGTGGGTGAACCGGTTGCGTTGCAGACAAGCCAGAGCACGGCGAAATACGTGGCTACCGTATTCCGCCTGCAGATGGAATTCTACAAAGTGTTCACTGCCAAGGCAGCGAGCGCTACCAGGCATGTCAGTGTGCGCGCGTGCGTGCTCGCTTGCGTGCGTGCCTGCGCGCGTGCTCGCTTGCGTGCGTGCGTGCGTGCTTCCTTGCGTGCGCGCGTGCGTGCTTGCGCGCGTGCTCGCTTGCGCGCGTACGCGCGCGCCTTCCAACTGTCGCCGTTCTTGATCAGGCTGTCCGAGTCGCTAACAGCGATGAAGCTCAAGACGTTGCTTCAGCGCAAAGAGGCCGAGTCGAGCATTCCCGTTCGAAATGTGCGTGACTTTTATACATTTTTCAATTACATTTTCATGTTAGTGACTTTTGTGAAGTACACTTGAGAAACAAATTCAGGAGGCTCGCGGCCGACCCACCGCGAGTGACCTGAGCAAGTCGTGCGATTCGAACCTAAACTACATCAAGGGCAGTCGAAATTTGGTTATCGCGCCCTCGGCTGAAAATCAAATCGAGAACCGCACCAACAATCAAAACCCACTCAGTGAGGCGGCTATTGCCACAGCATACGGTAATGCCCGCGGCAACAGGCGCAGTCATGCCGAAAAAGGCTGCGGTCAGGCGGACTTACTAGAGAGTCTGCAAAAGTACGCGAAATTTGCGTCGACTATGGATGTGAACAGTGGCTGTCAACAGGAGCAGTTCAAACCGGTGTGTCAGGCTGTGCAGTGCAGAGTTGCTATCAGTGGTGTACCCAGGATTTGCTATTGCCAGGGGGGGGGGGCATACCTGTAACTTTTAGAAGCCCCACACCTCCCTCCCCCGAATTTTGTCAACCCCACCCCAGAACTTTGAACTGTTTCAAACTATCTAAATGATAAAATTGAGTACTCTTTGTATATGTTAGTTACTTTCCATTCTTTTTTCTGTGTTAAGTGGGGTTTTTTTATTTTCACTTCACCGTGGGTATTGGGGCGCAGCGGGCATTTCACCAGCAGTGTGTGGCCGAAATCTGCGATTGGAGTGTGAAGAGGTGGCGCCAGAGTGAATGAAACGTTTAGACTGTAGCATTTGGGGGGGGGGGGGGTGCGCCACACAACCAGTACCTGGTTTGCCGCATTTTCGAGCTCCTTCCATTGCTTCAGAGCTGCATGGACCCCACAGGGCTGCTCTACCGTAGCACTCCCGACTTCCTCTCGTCATTCCCACCAGTGCGCGGTTTCCCACCCGAGTCGGCAGGCGGCGCCACCTCCGCTGGAACGAAAATTTCCGATTTGGCCGCCCAAAAGATTGCGAAATACAAGTCGACTCCCGATTTGGGTGGACTGGCCCTGTCGAGAGAGGTGGTGGTGGCGGCTAGCCAGCTGCGAGAGAGGAAACCCAGCGAAAATGAGGTGGGAATTTTCTTTTTTTGAAAAGATAGACCATTGCAAGTGAAACATGTTTCAGTGCGCGTACATAATGCTTTAGATAGTAACAGTAGCCAATCCACAAAAGGAAAAAGAACCACATATGTATGTACAAATTCTTGGGCTTTAGTGCTAGCTGCGAATGATGGAACACAGGCGAATGCGTCACCGTGGGCAGAAACATAGACTGGCCATCATAGAGTGACTCAATTCCCTCTCCCATCATTGGCATTACTCACCTTGTAATGGTACGTGCGCGCGCACGTCGCATGCGTGCGTCAGCGTTTCTACATATAAGCGCGTACACAGCAAGCTCTCCTTCCCCCCCCCCGCCCTGTGTCACTCCACGCTCTATATACCTCTCTTCAATCGCCGATTCAATAGGACGGCCGCGCACCGTTGCTTGCGGCCCCTGCCAATTTTGCTTTGTTGACATTTTTCACAGTGGGTCGGGCTTTTTCCTGCCTAAAGGCTTGGCACAGTTCGAGGTGTGAGAGCGGAAGCAGACGCAAAATTTGAGACAGGATGCTGGAACAGCACGCCTTGCTGCGTCGTGTTAAAGAAGAGGCTGTTGAAATCTGGCAGAATTGCGGCAATTTCGCGACAAAGCATAAGGTGTGCGTCGGTGGAATGATTTTATTGGTGGCACGAACCACTAAACGTGCTAGGCAAGCCTAAATTAGTCGACACCACAGAGTGAATGGCTAGTTCAGACGAATTTTAACGTAGGCGAGCGATCTACATAACATTCACTTTTTTGGCGTAAACTTTTTTAATTACCCCCCCCCCCCCCACACACACACACACACACACACACACACACACACACACAACCTTGCAAATAGCTCCCTTCCTACGGCCCAATTGAAACAATTAGCCCCCCCCCCCGGGCCAGAGTAATTGTACTATACGATTGACGGTGTGTGTTTTCCTGCGCGCGTTTTCTTTAGTTGTTTTGGATGGTTTTACATGTTGGTGTTGTGGAGTATGCAACAAAGGGTGACATTTTGTTTTCAGAAAACCCCTTCGACTTCCGTGGCGGAATTCAGCGCGCTTTCGCTGCTGACGGCACCGAAGAATGCGAATTTGCATCAGAACGGCCACGCTTTAGCTCGGAGACACCAAACGGAGGATCAAAAGTGCCAACTTCAAATTGACAAAATTCCAAAAGGCCACGACGAAAATGTAACTAGTGGCAGACCAGTGGAGGACAACTCGTCGAGATGTAATGTCGCGACGACGAGCGACGAATGGGTGAGTGGGTTGGAACGGAATTGTTTAAATTAAAGAGTTTTGTGCCAGTCAAATGTTGCACAAATCATGCAGTCGGTAATGTATGCGTGAAATTATTGTTGAACTTCGTGACTAATTATGCGTAGACTTGCTTCATACTAAAACAACGGGTTTTTTGTCTGCTACATGTACAACAGTAGCCAGGGGGGGGGGGCAGGGGTCGCTCATACCTGTAACTGGGGGGGCGGGGGGTTGGGGGCCCCGCAGAATTTTTCCAACTCCCCCCCCCCCAACTCTCCCCAACCCTCCCACTCCAGAATTTTCCCAAGGGATTTTCACTCAGTCTAAAACGATAAAAGTGAGTAAATGTTGGTGTATTTCAGCGCTTTTCAGTGTTACATGCGCATAAAACAGCTAAATAACACTGTTTAGACCGTTTTTATACCCATTTTTGACGAAAAAGTACCAGTATAACTCAAAAAAGGCCAGCTACCCCCCCCCCCCCACTTTTTGCTCCGGACACCCCCCTCCCCCAGAATTTGGCCATTTACTCCCCCCCACTCTTCCAGACCCGGTTACAGGTATGGGGGCGCTTGCCCCTCCCAAATTTCAGAGACCCGATTTTTTCCAAAGATCCCTTACAAAATTCCCGGTTGGACACAAACAGCTGTCTTGCCCCTCCCAAATCCAAATCCTGGCTACGCCACTGTATCGTACGTTTTTAGGAAAGCCCAATTCTTTATGAAATCTCTGCCCAACGCGTTTCTAATCGCTTTATCGCGACAAAATATGATAAGAGTGTTCGTCGAACCAACAGTCTAAAAGTGTTTCATAATAAGTGCAATACGTCTGTCTCAGATGAATGTTCATTGGCATAACGTGGTATATACAGTTCCAACTATACCTGTAACTGGGGGTCCATCCCCAGGTGCTGGGTTTGACCCTAACCACCCCCCCCCCCCAACCCCACTCCTCCAGGTTGTGCGACCACCCAACCCCCCCCCCCCCCCTAGATTTCTAAGAAGTGCCTATTTTAGTGTTTTTACATTTACAGTGTATTTCTGACTAAAAATCGACCAAAAATGCCTATTTTTTTTCCAGACACCCCTCCAGATGTCCACCCCCCCCCCCCTACCCCGCCCCGGGAAGTGCTTGAAACCCCCCCCCCCCCCCCAGGTCCAAATCCCGGTGCAGGTATGGACTTCCAATCCAACCGATAGGTAAAACATTAAGATACAATTTTTGCGTGTGGAATCACGCGTCACAATTGTTGGCGTCTTCTTCCAGGGTGTCCAGTTGGAGTCCGTGCTTCTAGACAAGTCACAACTTTCCTACAACTTTTCGCGCTTGTCGCGGCGTCGCGCCTCGGCGGCTCTAACGACCGCTAAGAAGTTGGAACACCGACATCTGAACCGCTATACGAACGTGCTGCCCTATGAGGACACGCGGGTGCTGCTACGACCCACAAAGACCAACCCGCAAGGATACGTCAACGCCAGCAATGTGGAGGTTTGCGCATGAACATGTGTAACGATACGCGGATGGGCAGCATATGGCCTAGTAGTAGAGGATCGGCCTCTTGCGTGCACGGTTCTGGGTTCGATTCCTGATGGAGCCACTAGATCGAGGACTTCCTTCTCATTGGATTTTCTCGTGCCATCGCTGCCCTAGATTACTGATGGCTTTTTTTCGAAGGTCTTTTGCTAAAGTCTGTGTCAAATGCTCGTGAACTGGAGGTTTTTTGGGAAAATATTGAAGGTGCTTGAGAATTAATTAAGAACATACTATATAGATGGATAGCCCAGCTGGAGCTCCGATTTATTCTGGTCCTTATTTGCAATTCGGAAACTACCCATCCCACAATTGCAACTGACACCAAAAAATCACCTTTTTACTGGAAGGACCTAGCTTGTTGAAAATTGCAGGATCGATAGGTACCGACAGGGCCATCTTTCACTCCAAAATGGTTCAATTCGAATCGTGAGATTTTGAGATATCGCCAAAACAAAATTTCAGAAAACGTTAAAAATGGCCAAAATCGCGATTTTCCAAAAATCTAGGGGCACCTTGTTAATATCTCGAGAACCGTATGCTGGATCGAAATGAAATGTTTTGCTCGCATATAGTCCAGACCAAGACCTTTCCAATGATATGCAAATTTTTGCTCTGACTCCTTTTGTGGCGCTATTACGGTGCAATTTCCATTTTTCGCGGCGATGCTCACTAAATTCGATGCCATTCGGGTGTGCTTTGGTGGAATGGTCTGAAATTTGGCCACCATGTGCCCACAGCCGCCACGCAAAAAGCACATTTTCAATTTTTTGATTGGACTTTCTCATCTAGAGAGAAGGCTGAGAAACTGTCAGAGTCGACAAGCTCAAATTTTTGACTTTTGAGTTGACTCATTCTACTAGCACCAGATTCAAGCCATTAGCCAATGAGTTGCAAATAGTGCCATAGTTGCTCGTGCGTGCACTCAAAGATAGAGAAAAGAGCTGTAATGAGTCAACATGACAAAATCGCACAGACAGAAAGACTATAGGAATGCACTATTTGCAGTGTCACTAATCCTTGCACAATAACTCTGTGCTCCTCTTATGGATACGAATGAAAGTTGGGGGATGTGTAACAGACGCAACCGCCCAAACGCATGTCAAATTTGACTACATTACACCCATTCTCCGGTGACTTATAATTAGCGATGTCACCAAAAATAAAAATTTAATTAATTAAATAATTCAAAATAATATTTTAAGTACATTAAAAAACAAAAATTGTTAAAAAAATAATTCTGTTATGCAGAATTTTTTATTAAAAATTAAATAAATAATTATTTGGAATTTTTTAAAAGTTAAAAATTAAATAAATAATTCTCTGCAATATTTTTTAACAATATTTTAACTACACGCTTAAAAAATTGATTTTTAACAGACTTTTCAAGTAGTTCATGGCAAGTTTGTCTTTTCCCATCGATTAGTGGTGTTCATTTTGTCTACCTCTACAACCATATCATCATTGGCATTTTGTTGCTATCAAATTTATTGTCTTTCCTTTCAGTCCTGTCACACTCAGTGGAGGGTGTGTTCATTTGTAATCATTTCAGTAGGTTTTAGAATGGACTCATCCATTGCAAACATTGGAATGGAAGGAAGTGGTGTTCTTAGCACATGACATATGACGCTGTACATCGAAATTAGTCAGGTATAATGAAGTAATCTGTGTGCTGGACAGTAAGTGTGAGTGAGTGTGTGAGAGTGTGCGCAACATTGTGCGCGTAAGTAGCCACAAAAACTCTCTATCACAAATCCTAAGTCCCCATCTCACACTCAGCCTCGTCTTACAGCTCAATTGACACATTGGTAAATTCAAGTTCACTCGGCAGTTTAATTCAAGGGTCTACTTCATTGAGACGTGACATGCATAGTGCATTGCCATGCGCGCACTGCATCAGATACTTCTCTTCTCTTCAATGTGTAGGAGTCCACTTCAGATGAAGATTTGCTTGCTCTTGAAGAAGGTGTACTGGGGTCATCCACCTTACAGTAGATGACCTCACAGGAGCCCCAAGGTGATGGGCATGGATTTGTTGCATTCTTGCATGCATGCATGCTACCACAGAAGTATGTACATGCAGCCCAAATGCACACTTTAAAAATATCCAGTTAAAAAATTAGTTAATTAAATAATTTAAATAATTCTTGAGAATTCTTTAACTTTTAAAAATTAAATAAAAAATCATTTCAAATATTTTAATAATTAAAAATTAAATAAAAAATTATTTGGAATTTTTTAATAGTTAAAAATTAAAAAAATAATTCATCAGCAATTTTTGGTGACATCGCTACTTATAATACGTCAAACAGACAGCAAAAAAACCCAAAAATTTGAGCTTGTCGACTCGGGCAGTTTCTCAACCTTTTCTCTAGATGGAAAGGTCCAATCAAAAAATTGAAAATATGCTTTTTGCGTGGCGGCTGTGGGCACGTGGTGGCCAAGTTTCAGACCATTCCACCAAAGCACACCCGAATGGCATCGAATTTAGTAAGCGTTGCCGCCAAAAATGGAAATCACACCATAATAGCGCCACAGAAGGAGCCAGAGCAAAAATTCGCATATCATTGGAAAGGTCTTGGTCTGGACTACATGCGAGCAAAACATTTCATTTCGATCCAGCATACGGTTCTCGAGATATTAACAAGGTGCCCCTAGATTTTTAGAAAATCGCGATTTTGGCTATTTTTAATGTTTTCTGAAATTTTGTTTTGGCGATATCTCAAAATCTCACGATTCGAATTGAACCATTTTTGGAGTGAAAGATGGCCCTGCCGGCGCCTATCGATCCTGCAATTTTCAGCAAGCTAGGTCCTTCCAGTAAAAAGGTGATTTTCTGGTGTCAGTTGCAATTGTGGGATGGGTAGTTTCTGAATTGCAAATAAGGACCAGAATAAATCGGAGCTCCAGCTGGGCTATCCATCTATATAGTATCTTCTTAATTAATTCTCAAGCACCTTCGATTTTTTCCCAAAAAACCTCCAGTTCACGAGCATTTGACACAGACTATAATTCTGCGGCTCTAGACGGGAAGGCGGGAAGGCTCTAGACGGGACGGGAGACAGGAAGTCATGTAGATGGTACGTATATGCTATATGGGCCATTGACGGCTTCCTAGCGCTGCCCCTAATCCAACAACAACATACGATACACTAAAAAGGACGCAACAAAACTGTCGTTTTAACCTGTAATGTTTTGGTAGATAGGGTGGGACTTGACTTCCGACGGCGGTTTTCCCCTCCCCTCCCCCATGAGCCCACTCCTTCGACCCGCAGTCGCAGGTATTTCAGGTGGTGGTACGGGTAATTTTTTTTTTTTTGTAATAATGAGTTGTAATTCGAAGAAAAACCATTTTGCCAGTTACGGTTGCACACGTCAAAAATGTTTCGTCCGTTGTTAAAATGCAGCACTCAGAGATCGTAACTTCACTTAATGGGCTTTCCGAAGACACCTGTTGCAACATTTGTAGCGTAAATACTGTGGAGGGGGTCGCCCCATTTGCATAACCGCCCCCACCGCGCCGTATTTGTACAGTATTTTCAACATTCCTGGGTGGTCAAAGTTTATGCTTTTTGCTGTTAGTAAGTGTTGGGGGCCTGCGCCAGCAGTGAGGGCAGCCTGCATTCAGGCAGAGTTGATTAAAGCGAGCCTGTCAATGCCATCTATTTACAAATGCACCGCGTGCACGTGTATGTGTGTATGTATGTATGTATGTATGTGGGCAAGAGGTAAACTCGCGAACCGCTTGACGTACGTGGACGCGCGATGGCTCGATCGAATGCTCGCGACCCCGAGATGGTCATGGGCAAGGTCGATTTTTGATATGCAAATTTATACCGTAGTTATGGCGCATTTTCAAAGTTTGCAGCACAGATTAACACTACCAAACGAATTGCACATGGATGAATTGCATATCAAATGACTCGCCTCGACGTCACGAGTCATTTGCACATGCTCCCGCATAATTATGCAAATGAAAATTATGCAAATTATGCCAATTCACAATTTCGCAATTTCACCCACATGGGTGATGTTGCGTGGTCAGTTGACACCTTTCGGCAGCAGGTCACTGCCTAAAGCGGCAACGCTGAACTAGCTAGGCCAAGTGCCTCCCTTCGGGGAGTGGGTGAAAGCCCCAAGTGCTTTTTGAAAAAATATGTAAGTGTGGTACATTGTATCTTGCCTACCGTAAATCCTCCAATAGTGCCCCCGGGGCACTATTTTTTCAACCTCTCCTTACCCGGGGGCACTATTGGAGGGGGGGGGGGCACTATTGGAGGGGGGGCTTCTATTATTTCAACCTAAAAATTTTGAATGGTAATGCTAGTTTCGCTGTCAAATTTGCCGATTTTTCGGTGATTTTGATCACTTTTGCCACATTTAATGGTTGATTTACCGTTAATAGTTGCTGAAACGTACTATTATTGGTTGGTAGTAGTGTGTATACACGATATAAATGTACCTACCACTATATTTTTGCCCATAAAAGGCACATGGCACAACATACCCCTTACCCCCGGGGGCCCTCTTGGAGGGGGGGGGGCTCTATTATTTCAACCTGGCCGTACCCGGGGGCACTATTGGAGGGGGGGGGCACTATTGGAGGGGGGGGGTTGTATTGGAGGATTTACGGTAAATGGAAAATGGAAAATGAACTGCGCATTGATGAATTGCATATCAAATGACTCGGCTAGACGTTACGAGCACTGTATGTGTGGCAATGCACGCATGCAAGCACGCACGCACGCGCGCGCGCATTGGCACGCACGCATGCACTCATGATATATATATATATATATATTATATATATACATATCTACATATATATGGATATATGGATATATATACATGCATGCACGCACGCAAAGGCTTATGTCGAAACATACGTACACGCACGCACGCACGACGCACGTACACGCACGCACGCTCGCACGTACACGCACGCACGCTCGCACGCACGCACGCACGCACGCACGCTCGCACGCACGCACGCATGCACGCACGCACGCACGCATGCACGCACGCACGCACGCACGCACGCACGCACGCACGCACGGTCGCACGTACGCACGCACGCACATACGGTCGCACAGAGGAGCACAGAATTTGGGCCAACCGCACGCACGCACGCACGCACGCACGCACGCACACACGCTCGCACGCACGCACGCACGCACATACGCTCGCACAGAGGAGCACAGAATTTGGGCCAATTTCTGTCAACAGGGTGAACGCCCATCACGATCAACAGAGCAGCAGTGAATTTGGCGCCACCAACTGTCAACGGGGTGAACGCCCATCACGATCTACAGAGCAGCAGTGAATTTGGCGCCACCAACTGTCAACGGGGTGAACGCCCGTCACGATCAACAGAGAAGCAGTGAATTTGGCGCCAGCAACTGTCAACGGGGTGAACGCCCATCACGATCAACAGAGCAGCAGTGAATTTGGCACTGTCAACTGTCAACACGCACGCATGCACGCACACACGACGCACGTACACGCACGCACGGCACGTACACGCACGCACGCACGTACACGCACGCGCGCATTGGCACGCACGCACGATATATATAAATATATATATATATATATAAATATGTACATATATACGATATATATATATATATATATATATATGCACCGCGTGCACGTGTATGTGTGTATGTATGTATGTATGTATGTGGGCAAGAGGTAAACTCGCGAACCGCTTGACGTACGTGGACGCGCGATGGCTCGATCGAATGCTCGCGACCCCGAGATGGTCATGGGCAAGGTCGATTTTTGATATGCAAATTTATACCGTAGTTATGGCGCATTTTCAAAGTTTGCAGCACAGATTAACACTACCAAACGAATTGCACATGGATGAATTGCATATCAAATGACTCGCCTCGACGTCACGAGTCATTTGCACATGCTCCCGCATAATTATGCAAATGAAAATTATGCAAATTATGCCAATTCACAATTTCGCAATTTCACCCACATGGGTGATGTTGCGTGGTCAGTTGACACCTTTCGGCAGCAGGTCACTGCCTAAAGTGGCAACGCTGAACTAGCTAGGCCAAGTGCCTCCCTTCGGGGAGTGGGTGAAAGCCCCAAGTGCTTTTTGAAAAAATATGTAAGTGTGGTACATTGTATCTTGCCTAAATGGAAAATGGAAAATGAACTGCGCATTGATGAATTGCATATCAAATGACTCGGCTAGACGTCACGAGCACTGTATGTGTGGCAACTCACGCATGCAAGCACGCACGCACGCGCGCGCGCATTGGCACGCACGCATGCACTCATGATATATATATATATATATATTATATATATACATATCTACATATATATGGATATATGGATATATATACATGCATGCACGCACGCAAAGGCTTATGTCGAAACATACGTACACGCACGCACGCACGACGCACGTACACGCACGCACGCTCGCACGTACACGCACGCACGCTCGCACGCACGCACGCACGCACGCACGCTCGCACGCACGCACGCAAGCACGCACGCATGCACTCACGCACGCACGCACGCACGCACGCACGCACGGTCGCACGTACGCACGCACGCACATACGGTCGCACAGAGGAGCACAGAATTTGGGCCAACCGCACGCACGCACGCACGCACGCACGCACACACGCTCGCACGCACGCACGCACGCACATACGCTCGCACAGAGGAGCACAGAATTTGGGCCAATTTCTGTCAACAGGGTGAACGCCCATCACGATCAACAGAGCAGCAGTGAATTTGGCGCCACCAACTGTCAACGGGGTGAACGCCCATCACGATCTACAGAGCAGCAGTGAATTTGGCGCCACCAACTGTCAACGGGGTGAACGCCCATCACGATCAACAGAGAAGCAGTGAATTTGGCGCCAGCAACTGTCAACGGGGTGAACGCCCATCACGATCAACAGAGCAGCAGTGAATTTGGCACTGTCAACTGTCAACACGCACGCATGCACGCACACACGACGCACGTACACGCACGCACGGCACGTACACGCACGCACGCACGTACACGCACGCGCGCATTGGCACGCACGCACGATATATATATATATATATATATATAAATATGTACATATATACGATATATATATATATATATATACATATATATACATATATATACATACCTACATATATATGGATATATATACATGCATGCACGCATGCACAGGCTTATGTCGAAAGGGGACAGCCACTCTGGGGGACGTGCTCCCGCATAATTATGCAAATGTATACTCTAAGTGTGTTACATTGTATCCTGCCCACCATGGTGAACGCCCATCTCGATTAACAGAGCAGCAGTGAATTTGGCGCCAGCAACTGTCAACGGGGTGAACGCCCATCACGATCAACAGAGCAGCAGTGAATTTGGCACTACCAACTGTCAACTGTCAACACGCACGCATGCACGCACACACGACGCACGTACACGCACGCACGCACGCACGCACGCACGCACGCACACACGCTCGCACAGAGGAGCACAGAATTTGGGCCAATTTCTGTCAACGGGGTGAACGCCCATCACGATCAACAGAGGAGCAGTGAATTTGGCGCCACCAACTGTCAACGGGGTGAACGCCCATCACGATCAACAGAGCAGCAGTGAATTTGGCGCCACCAACTGTCAACGGGGTGAATGCCCATCACGATCAACAGAGCAGCAGTGAATATGGCGCCACCAACTGTCAACGGGGTGAACGCCCATCACGATCAACAGAGCAGCAGTGAATTTGGTGCCACCAACTGTCAACGGGGTGAATGCCCATCGCGATCAACAGAGCAGCAGTGAATTTGGTGCCACTGACTGTCAATGGTGTTAACGCCCATCACGCAGCTGCTTGCACAGCATGATCATGTCGACCATCATATGCTAAATCAGTTGCTTT
>JASAMY010001367.1:0-38843 GCA_030248085.1 Paralinhomoeus sp. GSCO2_6 | reverse complement strand
TTTCCATATTAGCAAACTGGAACAGTGTCATGTCTATAGAGAGAGCCAGCCACCTTCACCTTTTTTTGACCAAGGAAATGTTATGTTCCATTTGTTTGTCCATGTTGCATTTTGGCTGCGGATTTTGTCTTGATTTTGTTTAACCCAGTTACACAGTTTTGGCCATTTGGATTTTGCGTCAGCCTTTGTCCAGAACTCATACCAAAAACCTGTTGTTAGCCATTCTATTTCTTTTGTTATACGATCGTGCATAGTTTGGTTGCATTATGTTTGACTCATTAATTACAGTTTCTAAAATGCCACTCATCCCAAGCCATTCTTGCCATGTTTCAACCATAACTCTTTTTGAAAAGTTTTGACCTTTTGTCATAGTTTGCATCCATTCCTGGTACCATGGAAAGGTGTAATTCCATAGTCCTCTCAAAACCACACCTTGCTTGCTGTTGAGATCCAAATAGCCCTGTTTGCTTCCATTTTTCATCAATGCAGCCCAGTTCTGAACCCACTTTGTTGAGTAGTTCAATGAATGTAGACTTTGATTCCAGATCCAGTTTTCCTCCCAGGGCGATGTTTGGTTCCACATCAAACCTGGATATTGGCCTGACAGGTTCCAGTACCAGTTTTCTCCCACAGAAGTGATTGGTTTAGTTTCCAGCCATGGTACCAGCCAGGAACTGGTAGTTTATCAGTGCGGTTCCAGGAAAAAGTGTTATTCAGATTGAAGCGTTTCTCTCAAGAATGACTGGACAGTTTCTATCTTTTTTAGAGCTTGTTTTGTGCCATGTGCAGTCAAAGATTCTTCTGATTGATTCCTCTTCTTTGCCAATAAATCTCTCATGTAGTCTATGATGTTTGCATTGGGATCAATGTCCTGTGAGTTTTTCATAGTTTGGTTCTTGTTCTGGTTCAGGTTCTAGTTTAGTTTCAAGAGATTTGGAGGTTTGTTTTGAATTCCATGTATGGGCAAACTCATTTGAATTTGAACCACTGTGTCTCCACGACTTTGACTTGCCATCACCTGTCCAAGAGATCCAATCACCATGTCCTTTCTTTTTAGTCATGTCCTTTTTTGACATTGCTGTGCTTATCAACTTTCCAATTATATCTTTCGCTCCATGGAGTGGGTGGTCATTTTTATCTGTGTCACTTGTTTTACTTTGCTTTTCATTTTCCTGCCATTCATGAGAATCCCAATGTCCAACATGTGAGTGGCCCCTCGCTTTCATAAATCCTTTACTGTGTCTGTTGAATGGCTTCCTTGAGTGCTTCTTGTTGCCAAGCTCATATTTTCCACTGTTGTGCCCTTGGCTACTCCACCCTGCACTGCTCTGTCGCCCATCAAACCATTTGTCACTTTGCCAATTTGAATATGCATTTTCATCAATCGGCTTTTGATGACCTCGCCCATCATTCTCTTTATCACTGTCGCCAAACCAGATGTCACCATGACTCTTGCCTTTCTGATGGCGATTTTTCTTTCTGTGACCACTCTTTCTGTAGCCACCATAATCCGTTTCATTACTGTTGTATCCAATCCCATGATCCCATCCTCCATTTTTCTTTACGCCGTTCTCTTGATTCCATAGCAAATTGTCGATGTCGCCTTCTTTGAACATCTTTTCCCACCCTTGGTCGCTTTCACTGCCTTTGTGGTGGATTCTTTCTCTTTCATGGCTGCCATGATGACTGCCCATCGAACCCCCAGCCATGGCCGCGTCCACCACGTCTACCGTGTCTGCCGCCATAAACTAAAATCGAACAACACAAAATCAAACGCCTATGCAAATGTAAGAGCCTCTAAAACACATCGCCGCCAGCACAAGAAACCGACGCGCACGCATTACCTATGTAACTGTGGGGGTGGGGTTGTCCCACCCCCAGTTGGCAACCTTGACGGGCAAGCCCAGCCCAACAACACCCTACCTACGGTACCTCCACAATTTTGCTAAAGGTTTTGCAACCGCTCCGGATTGATAAAGTGTGTAATTTGGACCGACAAAGTGTGGGATTTGGTGTTTCACGATAAAAAAAAGCGCAATTCAGACCCTATTTTGTGACAAAAGCCGCATTCATACGGTACTTTGGTGAAGAATCTCTCCAACCGCCCGCTCCTCCTCCCAAACTCCACCCCCCCCCTCCGTGCCCATGCGGACCCTGTGCTCAAGAACCATGAACAGCTCACCGTGCGCTGTGGCCACCATCAGTGTCAGTAGTGCCGCAAGCAGCCATTTTCCGCTGCTCTTGCTCATTTTGTTTTCACCGGCTCGGAATGCCCATTCGGCGGGTGTCACTGACGTCGGAAGCAGTGGGTCGATCGTGGGCCAGCCCAAGACAGCCGGCCGGTCCCCTCGCCCCTCCCCCCATACAGCAGTCTTGTTGCCAAGTTACCCAAAGCTAAACACCATCAGTTATGTACATGCTCCGCCGACATCGACTGGTAGGCAGCCTGCTGGTTCGCGTTCGAATCGTCAACCCCGCCACTCAGTTGTCGCTAGGGAAGGGGGAGGGGGCAGCTGTGGGGGATCTTTTAAGAACACCTTGTGCGCTTGGAAGGGGAAGCGAACGTTGTTGTGAATTCGACGGACCGTGACCTTGACACGCCTAAAATTTCCCAAAAAAATTCGTTTTCCAAAAGTTTTTACTTCACTCACGTTCTTCAAACGAAAAAGAAACAATGGAACACCAGAACAAACGGCAACTCCTTTTTAACTCATGTTTTGTACATGTATGTTTCGCATGCAATGCTCCGAGTTCGAATCCGAATCGAATCCAAAGCGAGCAAAATCGAATCGGCCGTGCGGACGGTCCGTCCGTAACGTGCTCACATGCTACGGTAACTACCGTGTATGTATACATTGTGGACTTGCATAGAGTCATGCAAGACGTTCTGGATCACTTGCGCCACTGCACTGCATTGAAGAGCGACAATCAAATCGGGCCTCTCGTCTGCGTTCCGTGAATCAATGTACTTTGAAAACTTGATTTTGACGACAACCACCGACACTGCACAATGGCCGTAAACTGGATCACAAGATCACAGCCGGAAAAATAACCATGGGCGTTGTTCTGCCACGAGGCAAGGTGCCCCCCCCCCTGACACTGATTTTTTGCCGAAGCCACGGTACAGTCAGAGACCGGAGCAATTGTGGGTTAACCCTTTGCCCAAGGGGGTTGCCGTGGTTTCGCCCAGCAAGGAATCGAACCCCCGACCTCGCGGTCGAGAATCCAGTGGCTTGCGGACTACGCCACAGCCTCTCATACCGTACATATAGCCACATGAGTACCGTACATTTTACAATAGTGCCCCCTCTCCAACAGCGGATACCGCCCCTCCCCCCTTCCGCAAGTGTCCGGGTAAGGAGAGGTCGAAAGTATAGTGCTCTGTTGAAGGATCTACACTGTGTGGTGTGACACGTTGCGCGTGCAAACAGAGCGTGCGTAATGACATGACACGGGCTTGGAACTTTTGCCGACCCAAAATTGAAACATCACACAACGACATGATGCGTCAGTTCGTCGCCTACAATCGCTGCGGGCGCGTGGACGATTTAAATGTACGTGCGTCCGTGCGTGCGTACGTTTCGACAAGGTCCACACTCAAGCAATTCCAGGGCGCGTTCACAGGGCTGCTTGTGTGGCGCCGTTGGTGATTCAGAAGGCTGCGACGGTTCTGGCGCCGCGCGTGTGGGACTTCCGCCGCGCCGCTTGAAAGGTTCTCGGCCGTAGCCTACACCTCCATAAAGCGTCACTTTACCGCCTCGCCGTCGGGCGCGGCGTCGCCGCGTCGGCGCCCCTCTTATCTGGCGGTGTTTGCGTTTCCCGCGCGCCGACGCGCCGCTTGTCGTCGCGCCTTGCGCCTTGCAAGCAAGCGGCTTTCCCATCAACGACGCGCCTCCATTATGGACGCGCGCCGCTGGCTGCGTCCGCTGGTTTCCTGCGCTTCGCGGGCCATTCGTCCCGCCGCCGGCTTTTTGCTCTCGCGAGAGACGCAACAAATCGCCCTCGGCCGCTCGCGTTTAGGCGTCGACAGGTGAGGGGCGTCAGACTGTTTGCCCGACCGCCCGCCCGCCGGCGCCATTTCGCATGCGCGCGCTCCGTGTTTGAAAAGCCGCCGCTGTCGACGTCGTCGTTTCAGACCGTCGTTGCCCGAGCGCGTTTGACCCTATCCAGCTGGCGGGCAAACAGATCGCGCGCGCGCGTTCTCCTTTCCACCTTTTCGTAGGCGAGCGCCGCCTTTTCGGGTCCCCCACTCCCCCAGGACCGCCTTCGGTCATTTTAGTCGGAGAGCGCGACGGCGCTAATCCCCCCGAGCAAACCCACTTCCCCCTCTTACCTCCCACGCAGAATGGGAGAGAGACAAGAGACGAACAGTTGCGGCCCGCCCTGGAATATCAACCGGTAATTTCTGGCGACGACACCTCCACGCGGCCTGACCAGATTACCAGTTTGGTATTACCGGACGCGCCGACCGCCGGAAGCTGGGGCTCTTGACGAAGCACCAGCTCTTGACAACCGGTAAGCGACTCGCTAGCGCGCGCTACAGTACCCTACGAGCGGCAGACGGATGAGCCGTCTATGCTGCTCTAGGTGAGTGTGCCGATCGCCTCGCGCCTTTGAGAAGCTCTAACCTTTCCTTTCCACTAACGCAATGTGCTTGTGTGTGGATGTGACAGCGTGAAAATGCGTGTTTATGCGCCATGTCACCGTGACGTCCCAGCAACCCACGCAATGCTACGCTTGCGCACTTTGGACATCGCACCATGTACAGTCAGTGCACGCTTACAGTAAGGTGCAATGAGCTTCCAAATGACGCGCATAGCCAGCTGTTGTTTGAAACAAACTGTTCTATGGTAGTTATGAGCTACCTATACGTTACGTAAACTGTATACAATGTAGGTACGTAGTTCGGTCTTCAAGGCTCAATTTTCGAAACGCAAGCAGTCCACGCCGAAGATTGCATAAGCTGACTAACAGTTGTGCGTCATCGCACACACGCAACCTGTTTCCATAGATCTTACCGTAGGTATTTGGTGCATTTTGGGGTTTGGGGGTTCTTTTCTCGCCTGTTGCCGTGTTGTGTACACCGCACACCACACCCCGAGGTACAGTCAACGCAAATACCTATATAGTACCTATAAGTGGTGCGGCACTGCGATTGCATTGCCTGTATTTCTGTCAATAATACCGTCGCATGCCTAATAGTTTGTACATGCAATACCGCTAGCAGTCTTGGGCAAACTATAAAAAATTTTAAAGTTGTTTTTTTTTTACTAGATTTTTTTAATTAAAAACACTTTGTCAAAATCGTCCGAAAAGTGCTAAAAAAATATGCAAAACGGTCTCTGAGAAATTTAATAAAAAAACTATAAAAAATATTTTCTTTTAGGTAATTTAAAAAAAAAATGAATTTTTTTTGCCCAAGCCTGACCACTAGCATGTACATACAATAGCAAGACATTAGCACAGCACGCAATGTCCACGTCTCAATGCACCGTCGCTCCTTTCTTCCGTCCGACCGTCCAGTCCGCTCGGCCTTCTCGTCGGCGTAATCTCATCCGGTGAAGCGTGACATCCGTGTGCCACCGTTTACCCCGCACCGATTCTTGGTCCGTCAGCTCACCGCGTGGGGTTGCTCCGGCGCGGCCGCACCGCCACCTTTCTGTCGCCTGTCGCCTGCGCTAGCTCCCGCTGGAAAAGCTCCCGGCAACAACAACAACAACAACAACAACAACAAACCCGGAACGGTTTCACTGGGACAAATTGTCAACATATGAGAGAGAGAGAGACCACCCAGCAGGGAGTGGCGGTTCGAGTATTGCGTTGGTGCTGTGGGTGAGAACGGAGGACGACGGGTGCACAGCGCCGATCGCATCACTCAACCGGCCACTCTTGCGGGGCCTTCCTTCACCCAGGAGCACAGCCTTGCCCGCCCACACGCCGAAGCCTCAAGAACGCAAGCGAAGCAGCGAGCCGCCTACTGGGGAAAAAGCGGCCAGCAAACGGGCCACACCACAGGTTGGTTGCCACTCTTCTGTCGAACTTGCGTACCGTAAGTCCTACAATAGTGCCCACTGAGCTATATTATTTCAATCTCTCCTTACGCGGAAGCACTTTTGGAGGAGGTACATACATTCAACCTAAAAATTTCGAATGGAAATGCTAATTTCGCTGCCAAAACTGCGATTTTTCGGTGATTTTGATCACTTTTGCTACATTCAATGGTTGATTTACCGTTAATAGTTGCTGAAACGTACAATTTGTTTAGTAGTAGTGTGTTATACACGATATAAATGTACCTACCACTATATTTTTGCCCAGAAAAGGCACATGGCAAAACATACCACCTTACCACCCGGGGCACTATTGGAGGGGGCTTCTATTGGAGGATTTACGGTACATCTAACCACTCCCCAGCCAGTCTCTCGTTTAAATTTTCAAATTTTCCAACAGCAAAAGATTGATAAAATTGCGTGTTCTTCTGTCCCTCTTTCTGTTAAATAACCAAACACCGCACTAATGGATGTTGAAGGGAGGTACGGGGGTGCAATACGCTATTTGCTGTGGTATGTGCGCAAATGAAAGTAGGAGGTACAGGTACATTTACATGTGTGGTACACAGGAGAAGTATAAAATTGGGGGCGGGCGGGGAAATGCCCAAAACATTACAAAATCGTCCATTTTGACGTTCAAACTTTGCGTTAGTTTTTAAAGGGGCTAAATTCTACTACCCCCTCCAATAGGGCAACTGCGACAATTGATTACTGAAGGTGTTCTCGGAATATTTCTTCATGAAGACGACAACAAGCTGACAACAGCCGCCAGCGCCAGCCGCTATTCGATTTATGCGCCACTTGATAGGCGATTTTAACGCAGCACGCTGACGATCAAAAGACTTGGAAGTGCTGCTATTGCCGCCGTTGTGTTGTGTGCGCGTTTGCGCGATCATGTCTTATCGATTTCTTTGCTTGACGCTGACGTTTTTGTTGGTCAGTTTGGATGCCGTCTACACCAGAAGTACGATCAAACAGCGCTACCCACCAACCACTGAAGTGGCACCGAAGGAACACGTGAAGAGAGCAGCGCAATACTGACCGTACCGGGCATAGGTATACTAGGAGTCAGAATGGGGTGTGTGCCTTTGTATTCGTAACCTCTCTGATCAGCCACGTCTGTGCTGCTTCTTTTGGTCGGCCGTAGCAGGAAGAACTGCTAATCTGCTAATTGTGATTGTGGAAGAGTGTTCCACCTGCAATATAATACCAAGTTACCAACTACAAAAATTCCTCTTTCTAACTTCCTTTCTAACTAATCTCATTTTCCAGAGAGCTCCGTCGTTTGCAGGCCGATTTTGTACTCGTCTATAAAATCATCCACCGACATGTTGCCTTACGCTTCGAAAATTACTTCTCTTTCGCTCCTGCTAGTTCCACTAGGGGTCCTCAGTACAAACTCGCCCATCCTCGTTACAATACCAACTACCGAAAATTCTTTTTTTCAAACCGAGTGGCCGCAGTCTGGAATAACCTCTCAGCTGGTACGGTAGCCTCCCCCTCAATTCACTCCTTCAATTGCAGACTTAGCAAAGAAAATTTGTACAGTTAATTAAGGGTTAGGCTCTGAAATCGCCCTCGTTTGGTGTAGCCTAGCCCGCCAGTGGCATGTGTACAATGTATCACGCCATTGTACGTTGAATCGCGTCGCGGTGTCGTCATGTTGCTCATGGTGTACAGAGTGTACATGCTTGCTGGAAATAAATAATAAATAAATAAAAATAAAATAATAAATAAATAATCTGTCTGGAATAACCTCTCAGCTGGCACGGTCGCCTCCCCGATCGTCCCCACTCCTTCAGAAGCAGACTCGACAAAGAAAATCTAGTATATACATATAGGTACCTAGTTCTTTAAACGCCAGGCTCTAAAATCGCCCTCCTCGCTCCGCGTAGCCTTGCCTGCCTGTTTTGTTCGCCACGTGTACAGCGCACAGGCGCTGAAAAACGGTTCAGAGAGCCAGACAGGAGCGCCCCGGTAAAACATAGCAGGATCGTCCAGGAACTCAACGCCAAGCCTGCCAGGGCTCGCCCATCAATTGTATTCTGGTCTAGGACGTTTGGGCGCGGACAGTTCGACGCGGGTTGTTTGGGTGCCGCAGTTGGTTTTATGCGTTCTTTTCTCGCCATGTGTCAACGTGACGTAGTGTGTTCAAAATTAGACCGAAACCGGCGCGCGATGGCTTCGATTGAAGCTCTCGACGAGGCCTACATGGAGGGCTACGAACTTTTCGAACCACGTAAAGCTTTTTTGTACAAATATTTAGAAAGATCGAAATTTTGGTGACATTTGGTCTTTTCTACAGTATGGCCCGAATTGTGCGAACGGAATTTTGCAATGTTGGGTTTAAATTGGAATGGTAAACTGTAGCACTGCTGGCATGAATGGGAGGAGAAGGGACAACCTGCCGACAGGCAAGATCACCTAGTTTTTTTCCGATATCTGAAACATGAAAAGTCGACGATAAATGATGAACATCTCTTGGGTGTCTTAAAAACGCATTTCTACGTTTCGTTGCCAAAGACAGTTAAACCATTCTTCATATCACTGAATCACAACGGTCATCGCAGTGGCAGCTTCATCTCTGGGCCCAACCATAGCTCCCGTTAGCTCGCCCAATCCCCTAGCGGCTTCTAGAATGTTCTGCCATGCTTCTAGAGACTGCTGCTCAGACACCTCAGTTCCTCTTAAGTCTTCGAAAACCTTGGCCACGTGACTCATCGCCAACTCTCTCGCATGACTCATCGATCGATACGATGACTCATCCTCCAGGAAATGTTCCTCAGCGTTGTTACTGACCATAGGGAAGACATGCAGAGCGTAGGGTTGCTGTTGTTGTTGTTCTGTGTAAGGGTACTCGGAAGGAATTTCTTCGAAATTTGCATATTCATCAATAGGTTCTTCTTCGGCACTTGGAATCTCCCCATAACTCGCAGTGGAGACCAGAGCTGGAGCTAATTGGGTCACCAAGCCACTAGTGCCCTCCCTCGCCGCTGCCACCGCCTCGTAGTTGAAGTCGTGCAGATAGTGGTCGGGACAGTGTCGAACCGAGACGGACCTAAACAGTGTCAAAGGAAACAGTTTTGCTAGGTTCAGCCACCATACCTGTAACCGGGTCTGGAAGAGTGGGGGGCTAAATGGCCGAATTCTGGGGGGGGGGGTGTCTGCTGCAGCAAAAAGTGGAGGGTAGCTGGCCATTTTTGGAGTTATACTGGTACTTTTTGGTCAAAAATGGGTATAAATAGGGTCTAAACAGTGTTATTTAGTTGTTTTATTGTCATATAATATAACACTGAAAAACACTGAAAACACCAACATTTAATCACTTTTATCGTTTTAGACAGAGTAAAAATCCCTTGGGAAAATTCTGGGGGAGGGGGGGTGGAAAAATAGTGGAGAGGGTAACCCCCCAACCCCCCCCCCCCCAGTTACAGGTATGCTGTCGGCATACATGTAACCGGTCTTATTTGGGGCGGGGGGGTCAGAGCACCTTCTTGGCCGAGGGGCATTTGTGGGCAAGAAAATGTCGGAATGGACGCGCACCAAGAAGTCATAGAACCCTGAAAACGATGCAACTCGAGATTTTACCATTCTCGAGTGGTTAGACAACCTTTCAATTCTAGGAGGGGGCGGGGCATAATTACGCGTATGACACGACTGCGAGAATGTCTGAGCAATAATATCCCAGCGAAAACGCGAAAAACATGCAGTGGTGGGAATCGAAAGCACGACCGCGACATTGACTGTCGTCTTCCTACGTATTCCTACGAGTTGCACAATTAAAACACAATTTGTCTGCAACCATGCGCGTGACCCACCCGTCCGGATGCCAGGCGGCGCGCGCGAAGGCGGTGCAGTACCAGACCTGCGTGGCGCCCCGCGAGAGCGGATTCGCGATTGCCAGACCACCAGAGCAGTAGAAATAGGCAACTCGGCCGCCCGTCCTCACCAGACGACGCGCCCGGCGCCGCGTCGACAGACGCACGCCGCACGTTGTCTCGTAGCTGAACCCGCATCGCTACGCACCGCGCACCGCGCACCAGCACGCACGCAGCGGCACGCATGCACGTAGCGGCACGCATGCACGCACGCATGCACGCACGCACGCACGCCCGCACAGGCACACACGTACTGGCACGCACAGACACGCGCGCGCGCACACACGCACCGGCATGCACGCACGCACGCACGCACCGGCACGCATGGCACGCGCGCACCGGCACGCACGCACGCAATGTCACGCACGCACGCACGCACGCACGCACGCACGCACGCACGCACGCACGCAAGGGCGCACGCAGCCCATACCTCCGTTTCCACGCTACGAACTGCGCGTGGCTATTGAAACGCTCGTCGAGAATAGCGTAGTCGGCTAGGGTGGCCGGTGCCTGGGGCGCGTGTGCTCACAAGACCATGTACGTCTATGTTTCCATTCCAGTTAGGTGCGGACCTAGGCCCCCCCCCAATACATGTGACTGGGGGGTTGGGGGGGGGGGGAGAGTTGCCACCCCCAGGGTCAAAAGTTGCCCTCCCCAGCCCCCCCCCCCCAACCCTTTCCTCAAAAAATACAGTTCAAAACACATTACAAAGAACTGTACACATTTCTGGGGGGTGGGGTTTCGCACAAACCTGGAGGGAGGAGGAGGGGGTGGGTGGGGATGGGGGTAGGCTCAAACCCAGCACCTGGGGGAACCTCCCCCAGTCACAGGTATGAGTGGGGGGGGGGGACGTCCCTCCCCCCCCCCCCCCCGAGCCCGCAGAAGGTGCGCGCGCGCGCACGCCCCCAGTGGTCTTGTCTGTCCCTGACATGGCCGCATAATTCGGCGACGCAGCCAAAGTTCTCGGCGCAGACGCCGCAGGACACTGTGGGCGCCTTGCCGCTGGCGGAGGGTCGAAAGAATTCCGAAAGACTCTCTGGCAAACTGTCGGCGTGTCGACGTCGCGAGTGCGCGGTCAGCGCCGCCTGGCTGTGGTAGCGCAGGCCGCACGACTAAATAAAGAGTGCGAAAGAAACATGTTGTGAGGTGTGAATTAAAAATGCAAAAAGGGCGTTATTGGATACGATACGGTAGGTCCAATACCCTTCCTGCCTGTGCCGCTGTGTATGGGAGGATTCTTCTGTATGGGAGAAGGCAGGGGGTGGCAAAAGGTTTGCAGCGCCACTTAGAACCGAGTTGGCAAAGCACACTCATTTGCACCGGCCCCTTTTATCAACCTGGACAGAAAAGCTCAACACTATTGAGGGGGGGGGGTCGTTACACCCGTCTCTTCTTCCCCCCCCCCCCGAAAAATCTACCAGAGTTGGTAGCAAGTCTGCTGGTGTACCCATACCTGTAAACTGCGGTGGGGTTTGGGGGGGGGCTTTGGGGGTCCCACTATTTTTGTAACACCCCCCCCCCTAGAATTTTCCTAAAGAATTTTCACTCTGTCTAAAACGATAAAAGTGAGTAAATGTTGGTGTATTTCAGTGCTTTTCAGCGTTATATTAAAACAGCTAACACTGTTTAGACCCTATTTTTACCACTTTTGACCAAAAAGTACCAGCGTAACTAAAAAAAGGGCCAGCTACCCCCCCCCCACTTTTTGCTCCAGACACCAACCAACCCCCCCCCCCCCGCAAGAATTCGGCCGTTTACTCCCCCCATTCTTCCAGATCCGGTTACAGGTATGCGTGTATACCTACCTCGCAGTCAAAGACATGGCCAACGGCCTTTTTCAGAGGGGCCCTAAAGGAGCGACGGTCGAAGCAGCCGCCCTTGAGGAGGTGGCGCCTGTGACCGCTCGCCGTCAATCTCTTGCCGCAGCCACAGCAAGTACGCATCGCCTCCTTCCAACTCTCCATTTATTCGTTTCTTTTTGGATTTTCTTGACGAATTTCAAAAGACGAAATTGTCCTGAAGGACGCAAACTTGGTGCCCAGAGTGCACAGGTGCGCAAAAAAGACGGTTATGGAAAATCGTGAATCGATACAATTGATTCAATAGGCACACCGAATACAGATCAGAAGTCTAATCGTAACACCAGAATCACCAACTACAAACGCATTTATTGCATGAATAGCGTCATAGTCGGATCGCAGGCCGACTGCACGCAGCTTACACAGCTCACAAATGCTTTTATAAAACACGATTTACCCAGCTAATCACTGAGACTAAATGATTCGCTAACCAAACAACACAACTAAAGAGCACATCACTGTTCAATAGGACAAGTTGAACTGAAACGGAAACGCAATGTGGACGAGAAAACAAAACAGTCGCCATAAACCCACTAATTAGCCCCTACCTGGAGAATAGGGGAGGGTGGTTGTGCGTGCGTGCGTGCCAGTGAGCGCGTGCGTGCGTGCCAGTGCGTGCGTGGCTAAACCATCTTCTACAACTCTCCCCTCGCAGACAGTTTCCCCCGGGGGCTAATTGGAGTGTTCACGATATTGGCGCACAACTCGAGATCACATTCACTCGTCGTCAAAGACCAATCCCTTGGCTTTGGGTCGCTTTAATTGGTGCGGATTGACGGCTGAGGCGCCTGGCCGCTTCAGGGGCGAGGGCCGCGAGGCCTTTGCGGTCGGCTCCGGCCCGCCACCGGCCGCGGCCTGCCGCTGCTCGGCCAGTCCTTGCAGAGCCAATTTGTCCTGGGAAACTCGAAAAAAATCGAAAATTTGTCAAATCGAAACAAAAATACAATGCGACCAGCCAATGCTACGCAAGCGCTACCTGAAGAACGCAGCGCTCCAACGTTGCGAATGCTGGCTGCTTGTTCTGTTCTGTACATTCTTTCATTGTGCGATTCCAAGGGACGTTCCACGTTGCGCGCTCTAGTTCTTTTAGACTGCATTTCTTACGCTCTGCATATTTTGACCATTAAGTTTCTCTTTGTTCCCTGCGCATACTCGCTAATAGATATTAAGGAAAATTTTGCAGGTGGCTGCAAAAAAAGGAGAATATGTGACGCTCCTTTAGGCCCAGTTTGAAAAAACGCGGTATTAAAAGTAGCCACTTCATCAGATGATCAACTTCAGTTTGGACAAACCGTGTATAATCGAACCAAGCGCAGCAACACGTCACATATTCGGCGTTTGTTGTGCTCGCTTGGATCACTGGAAAGGCAGTCCAGGCTGCATGAGGACCGAGGCCTTTCATTCCTTGGACTCAGAGACGAGAGCGGGCCTTATCCTTGACTGGACGTCTACAGATGGCAGTTCCGTCCGTCCATAGGCACAGGCTAACAGAAGCGGAACAAAGATGAACGAGAATCGAAGATTGAATGTAGGGCATACAATGTACTTGGTACTCAAGATCGTGAATTGATGGTGCATATCACTTACTGTAAGGGCAAGCCACATATTAAAAATTTAAGATAGGCAGGGTAGCGAAATTATTTATGCAGAATCTTTGGCTGTGTGCCCTGTCCATCCATACGATGCCTAATGAATCGTCAGAGAATGCGCATCGTCAGAGAGATGAAAGAGTTTGTGAGGGTGGATTGATAGTGGTAGTGTTGTGGCTGTGTGCGATGGCTCGCACAACAAACGCCGAATATGTGACGTGTTGCTGCGCTTGGTTCGATTATACACGGTTTGTCCAAACTGAAGTTGATCATCTGATGAAGTGGCTACTTTTAATACCGCGTTTTTTCAAACTGGGCCTAAAGGAGCGTCACATATTCTCCTTTTTTTGCAGCCACCTGCAAAATTTTCCTTAATACAGTGTTTTTTCGTAAAAGAAAGATTAATCAAAAACTCACGCACGCACACACATACAAACCCACAGCAGCAGACCAGAACGGACGCATGCTCAGTGTTGCACCATAAAGCTTATGAAAAGCGTGTACCACTGTACACATTGTGCGTGCGTGCGTGCGTGCGTGTGTGCGTGCGTGCGTGCGTGCGTGCGTGCGTGCGTGCGCGCGCGTGCGTGCGGGTGTGCAGATGTGTCATTTTCATGTATCAGGGGCTGTAGCGAGCATTCGTCTATAAATATTTTTTCTAGCCCAAAAAATTACCAAAATTCTGGTAAAAGAACCTAGAAAAGAGACAAAAAATGTGGAATGGACTGGAGACACTGCAGTAAAGCAACGCTGATGGGTTTTCCAAGGGGACACGTGCAAAGGCACAGGCAGGCGTTACTGGGATTCGAACCAGCGACCTCTTGATTTAGGGAACATGGTAAAAAGAAAAATGTGCCCAGTAAACCATAGCTGTCATGTAGCAAGAGTCCCTCCGGCGATTTCATTGTTTGATGTGGAGCATAGATGCCTGCGAGGTTTCCGTCCAATTGATGCAGGCGCGAATGGGCGACGAACCAAGAAGCTTGTTATGTAGAGTGGGTCCTGCCATCTCCAAAAACTTCTCGGGAATGCACAAGCGTATGGAAGCGTGTTATGACTTAATCGATTCCCCCTTTGAATGCGCTTCTTTTGAGCTATCACGCGCCAGAATTCGTTCAGGAAATGAAAAATAATGCACGATCATAGTTCCAAATTTTGCCCAAAATGGGGGTGCGCCAAGAGGGTCGAGCTGCGAAACATGGAAATCGGAGCGCTCCCATTCTCGAAAGTGACCTATTCCAGGTCCAGACGAGTAACTTTCATCATTACAGCACAGCTGTATGACAAACGGTTGAAGCGCCTATAGCTGACAAACTTTTGGGACAAAACACCCAAAAAATGGCATTTCAAAGGGGGCCGACCGAGACATGGGCATAGGAGCGCTGCCATTTGTCGAAAGCAACCTATTCCAGGTCCGGACGATTAACTTTCGTCATTGCAGAACAGCTCTGCCACAAACGGTTGAAGCGCCTATAGCTGACAAAGTTTTTTTGGTCGAAATTTGCGAAATTTTGGTTGCCAATATCTCATTATGTGGTGAGAATTTCAAATGTCATGCAAGCGTCTTAGACTTTCTTTGTAAAGCTGTTTACGGAAATCAAATAACATTTGGGGGTTTACTCGGCTTTTTTTCGACTTTTACTCTTGTCGCATTTTGGCCAAAAAAAAAACGACTATGTTCCAAAAAATTACTAAATCGGCCTTAACTCTAGATCCGTAGCACCTAGATAAATTTTTCTTGCGGTCACAAAGTTGCCATCATATACCGCGTGCTCACGCCAAGTTTTGTCCCAATCGACTGAGGCGTTCCAGAGCGGCGCCCCAAAAAGTGTGTGCAGAACAGGAAAAAAAAAAACACCACTTTTTCGGAACATTTTCGGAAGTTTCGTGTTAATACGCTCGAGTACCGAAACGCGGGACGGCTTATTCGATTCCGGTCTAGAAGGCGGTTCTTTTGAGCTATCATTCGCCACAGTCCGTTCAGGCAATCAAGAGTGATGAGCGACTGAAAATTCAAAAAGCCGCATTGCAGAAGTCGTCACATATTAGGGTTGTACGCTGCCGCGTACACCCTGATACGAGGGTTAGGGGTCGATTGTCCGCCGTTGCTCATATTTCCTATTTTGAGCGTTGATGCAACTCACGACCAACACAAGCCTAAGCCTAAGCAAAAGCCTAAGCCTAAGCTTAAACCTAAGCCTAGGTAAAAGCCTAAGCCTAAGCGAAAGCCAAAGCCTAAGCCTAAACCTAAGCCTAAGCTTAAAAAAGAAGTCTGTGCGGTTGCATAGTGCATGCATATTTTACTGAAGGCGGACAAAAGCTCTGTCACGGATACGAGCGAGCTGTCCACAAATGTTGACGCCAATCTGCCATTCCCTACCCCCCCCCCCCCCCACGGTCACTCACTAGCGGAACCAGGATTTTCTGACAGAAGGGGGAGAAGGTCAATTTTTTCATCGAAGTTCATCCGAAAAAACCAAGTTTTGGCACTGGCGTCGGCATTTACTTCTGCGCTATTTTCAACACACAATAGTGAGTTGCAATAGAACCACAGCGCCGCAGCCGAAAATGTTACGTTTTCGAGTGCCTTAATCCAAGGAAAACGTCCCACTTTGCCCTGTGCTCGTCCTTCTTGCCTTCCCTGAACTGTCCCCCTCCCTCCCCCCCCCTAAGCTGACGGGAGGGGGAGACCCCCCCCCCCTATCCCCCCTTCTGGATCCGCTAGTGCCGTAACTGCCTAGCGGCGGCTCAAAATTCGTTCATAAACATTGTGGTGACAGTCCTGGCTGGTTGAAGGAGGGAGAGGTAGGTGACCTAGTCGTCTGCCAGTCCAAAATTTAAAATTTGAACTTTGAAATTAATCCCGACTTTTCCGTGTGGGCGGTGGGGCGGGCCCTATGCACCCAACTGTATACGATGGTGGAGGGGGGGGGGAGCAAATAAAAGACGTGCCAATTGCCGCCGTCAGCAAATATTCACTTCCCAATTCAAATCTCAACCAGCAGTCAACTCATTCCACCAAGCGTACCTGCACTAACGCCCGATTGAGTTGCGCCGCGTGACTCAAAAGGGCGTAAAACCTCTGCTGCTTGGCGTCCCCCTCCAGAATTGGCAGGGAAATGGACCTCTTGCCGTCTTTGGCCCGTAGTTCGACAGCGGCGCTTTTTTTCGCCACTACGACACTGGGAGTCGAGGTGGAATCGCTAGAAAACAGAACTGAACCCAAATATTCACGCGCCACCTACACGCACGCACAACATCGCCAACTGTGTGCGCGACCCCTCCCTCCCCACCAAAAAAAAGTCGGAAATCACCCCCCCCCCCACAATTTTGTGACGTTTTCAGTGCTGCCAACTTGTCGAAAATAATGTAAAGTCATTTTTGGTAAACACCGAAATATCGCTACTTGGACACTGTTCTTTTTGTTTTATTGGTTATTTTGGCGCTATTTTGGTGCAACCAAAATTTCCGTACGCGCACACAAACTCACCCAGAATTCGCGCCTTGCTCTAGCAAATCGCCAATAGTTTTAGGGACAGCTGTGACGCTAGCCAAAGTGCCGGCGCCATTCCAGAGCGACAATTCAATGCCACCAATGACAGCGCGGGTAAACAGGTGCCAGTCTTGTTTAGCTTCGTCCGCCACCAGCCAGCACAGGTCGGCACAGTTGCCAGCCATATCCCTGTGGCATTGGTTCCAAGCATTGCATCCAGAGACATAGGGGTTTTTTCGCGTTTTTAAACAGCTCTCCAGCATTACCTAGTAGGATTAAGTGGCGTAGGCAAGGGGGGGAGGGTGGGAAGCTCCCCCCCCCCCGAAATTCTCCGAAGCTCAAATTGTTTAGCTTGGTAACCCCTGTTGCAATGTGCCAATCTGTGCGTTTTTCTCAATTTCAATGCAAATAACAAGAAAACGACACTCAAGAGCCAAATGTTCGCCTGCGGCGCATTGCTTTGCGTTAAAAACCGTTTAAAGCTCGTCAAAAAATGTGCGTGCAGCGCTATTTTCAGCACAGAAATCGACCGTTGTGACCAAATTGCTAGTGCTTTGGTGAATGTAGTCAGGCAAACGAGCGCAAAGCATGCAAACGGATTCGATGGGACAGTGTCTGAAGCTTCCAAAAAATGTCCAGAAAATTCGACAGCCCCCCTGTTGCAAAATTGAGTATTTGACCGAGAACTTACCCCCCCCCCCAAAAAAAAATCAAGTCCTGGCTACGCCACTGCTAGCATTAGTAGTAGTAGTAGTAGTACATAGCACGCACTTTTGTTAACAGTTGCTCAGTGAGGAGAAGAATACAACAAAGCATTGGCAAACGGATAGGGCACGTCAATAACAGGTACAAAGAACAATCACTTACTAGTACGCCCATTGCGCACTGAAAGCCTGCCCACTAGGCAAAACCTTTTATTCTTGAAACAGAAACTCAAACGCGAACAGTGCTGGGAAACAAACACGAGGAAACAAATGCAACAAACAAATGAACCAGTGATCACAGAAAGAAAAGACATGCACCCAACACTTCTCTTAAAACCGGGCAAAGACTCTACAATCCCTAATTCTACAGGTGCGTATCTATTGGGTCAACTATTCAATTGTACGTAATGCACATAGGCAGAACAAACACAAAGAGAGAAGATAATACCCAAATCTAAGCAAAGGCATTTGCGTTCATCATCATCAGCATTGAAGTATCGAATTCGAATAGCCCGCAGACAACAGAACTGACTGACTGACTACATTGCACTAAACAAAAAGCACCATGCACCACGCTCTAATGAACTATAAACCAGTCTCTACAACAGCACCAGAGGTTTTAATGGAAGTCAAATGTGATTCTTTTTATCACTTGGCTTGTGTCCTCAACAGATTTATAATCATAACAAGCATGAGACAACAATGATATTACACACAAAATTTTATTCTGTTATGACAAACTAAAATCCACAATTGAATTACAACCTCTGGTGCCAAATCAACTATCCACCTTCTCACAACCAAACCACTCTTTCCTTTCTGTCTTACATGCCTGGTTACAACGTCTGGTTACAATGTCTGGAAGAGAAAAGTCACACTCACAAGTGATCACAGGAACTCACATGTGGTGGCCAATGCCACTTCCTTTCTTAAACTGGTACAGCTTCTGGGATGGGTGTAGGACTGAGGATGGTGTCCAGGTCACCACCCAACCGTACGTGCTCCACATACCAGTCATGGGCATACATCAGGATGGCCAAGGGCTGGCCAAGAATGATCGAGAGCCAGAAGAACAGGTTGCCAACCTGGCCTCCTCCTAGTGCCCTGTCAACTAGCCAACTCAGTGGCAACTGCGCAAGCATGGCAAAGAATGCGTAGAGCTTGATTGAGCCCAGTGGCACACTGCAGAGGTACTCGTGCAGGATGGCTGAGAGCTGAACAGACCAGAACTTGATCTTAAAGGGCTGCAAACTGACATTCACACAGGGTTGCATAATTTGATGCAATTAATTGTAGGAAATGGTTTGACTTTTTCTGACAAATGGTGCTAAGTGGCAAACCTATATACCTTACCTATACCTATACCTTAGCAAGCAAAGTTAGTACAATAGTCAACAGGTGACTATTCATATGCGCATTAACATTGTGTTTAAAAAATCTGCTTTTATTGCATCTGCTATATGGTACAAGAAGATTACTATTTATGCTGACTGGCGGCAAATTTAGTAGTTTTTTGATACACTAATCATCCACAGTACTCCAAAACACAGCACAATGTAGTAACCAAATTCGGCCAATGGATCTGGTTCATAGAAATGTAGTTTGTCACACAAACAAACACAAACAAAAATATTCTGCAATTTTGCACAGCCTTGACAGAACTGTTTTGACTTGACTGTGCACGCATGCAGGTATGCAGGCATTAGCCCAAACTCACGAGGAAGACGGCGAGTGCTGCCTGGAATTTGCCAAAACCGGCTCGCAGCATAGGCTTGTAGAGGTGGCGTGTTGCCCACCGGTGCACGGGCATGTTCCAGCATTGCCAGAAGTAGCTGATCGTCCCTGCATTCCACCAGTCCCTGAAAGTTTTTTTGATAAGATTTAGAATACAATTTTGAACGAGAAATTTTTGAAGGTGAGGTGGGTGGTGGAAAGAGGGAGATAGGGAATGACAACTCCCCATTTCCAGGTATGCTAGTGGGTCCCTCAAGCATCGAGGCCAGAGTCATGCGTTCACACGTCTACTGACAAAGCGCTCACCCACAACTCCTGAACTAACTCAAAACTCACTGAATTTAGCCTATTTATCTCTTCACCTGTAGAACTCTCTGTCGGCGAATCTCAACAGTTCCGCCATAAAGTTGCCGACCGAGTGAAAGATGCCGTAGAACATAAAGAGCCAGATAATGTGGTTGGGCACTGCCAGTTTCAGCAGTCTCTCGGTCATTCTTTTCAGGTCCATTCGATCGAATGGCTCCATGCTGTTGCGCAGCAGGGGCGCAATGTACTGCTGGCACATTGCCAAGACGAGCAAGCCAATGAGGATGGCCTCCACAAAGCGCTTCAGCAGGAATCCAGCGCGTCTAATGGGCGACTTGGGAAAGTTGAGCTCGTAGCTCAGAGTGGGCGCCAGGAAAAAGTAGTAGGCGTTGCTCAGAGTCAGGTTCGAGGGGTACTGGACCTGGGACGGGGGAAAAGGCGAGATTTGGAACTACATAGTACAGTAGAAGGGAGTATAAAAAAGGGACTGTGTGGCATACATGCAACCGGGTTTTTGAAGTGGAAAGAGGGGAGGGTTGGGGACCATTCTGGGGGGCAAGCAGATTTGAAGGCGGAGGGGTGTCAGAAGGGAAAAATGTACATAAATGGTGTCTAAATAGGCACTTTTTGGTCTAAAATGGGTTGCATGGAAATAGGCTATAAATAGCGTCATTTAGCAATTTTAGGGTAAAAAAAACACTGAAAAAGACAAAATCACTACTTTTTATCATTGTAGACGAGTTGGAAAACTTTAGAAAAATTTTTGGAGGAGAGTTGGGGCGCAGGTGGAGGGGTGGACTTCCGGACTTGGGTGGGTAACCCCTCTCCCAGTTACACGTACGGACAGTCGCGCGCACGCGCGCATGCACGCACACCCTCAAGCACGCACGCACGCACGCACACAGGCTGCATACCATGGACCGTTTTTCACCCATAACACTAAAAAAAGGTGAGCTCATCATCACCCACCAGTTTGTCTATCTTCTTCTCGTCGGTCCCATCAACAGAGGCGAACTTGACCTTCGCGCCTGGTGACATGGACCGCACCTTTTTGTGCGACTTCGCGTGAATGTGCGCCTCGCTGTTGACGCGCTCCACTGCCGGCCTCTCTAAATGGCAACCGATCAGTGGCGGATCCAGAATTGTTCTCGGAGGGGGGCAAAAGATTTTGCAGAAGGGGGGACCCTGTTGAAATGTACAGATGCTGAGCCATTCTGACGATATTTTGGTCAGCCAATCGGTCCAGTCCAGTATAGACAAGGAGTACATAAGGCGCCGCAGGCGAAAATTTTTGCGATTTTCGACCACGTAAACCCATTTTTATGCGAAAAAAGTAGCTTCTCCCTCGGCCCAGGCCTTTCCCCCCACCCTGGATCCGCCACTGCAACCGATCAATCAATCAAGCAATCAATCACACACGTGTGTTGTGTTGCTAGCTCGCTACAGCTTTGCAATGCAGTGTCCAAGAGCATGTTTTGTTTGGTTGGGTGTGCCGACGATGTTCGCAAGGTCAAAACAGAAATACAGTCGTTATCGAAACACCCCCCCCCCATTCACCATTGAGCGGACAACAGTACTGATTCTTTATGGAATGGCATGGCCCCCTGGGATGTGCTTAGCGCATACTACTATTGACCTGTCTTGTCGTCTGGACAGCTTGAGAGATAGAAAGCATCTGTGTCTGTGTCCGTGTCTGACGATTGTTTGCGTCGCGCGTCGTCTGACGAAAACCGCTCCACCCCCCCCCCCCCACCCTCTTATCTCTCAGACGCAAAACAACACGCACATGCGTACACGGGTACGGACGCGGACCCCCCACCCCCCCCCCCCCCCCCACCACCGGATAGGTGCAACTGCATTGGTGGAAAGCGTTTTCGAGGTCCACACGACGAGCTCCAATTCAAATTTCAAAGCGTCGTGCAGATTGCCACTACCACTTCTATTTTTTTTTTTGGAAATCCGCGATTCGCTCCCCGCCAGCTTCAATAGCCGCTTGCGACTTCTGCGCAGTGTGATGCGCATACAAAATAGTTTACCAATTCCCCATTCCCAATTTTCCCTCTCTCACCACTGTGCCGTCTGTAGAGCGGATGCGTGAGGCGACACCAGTAGTTGACGTGCGCGTAGGAAACCAGTTTCAAGAAGGTGCACACGTACAACACCAGCGTAAAGAAACCCATAATGGCGTTGGACTTTGTGTGCCAGATCACCACCGCTGGGAGGGTCAACAGAGCAGTCAAAACGACGCAGTAGCTCGAAAATGCCAGCTCCGTGGACAGCCATTGGCGAGCTGAAAACATAACAGAACTTTTTGTGGGGATTTGTCAATGAATATGGCATTTGATCACTTCCGCAGGAGATTTAGCAGCAGGCACGCACGCATGGCACTCACGCACGCACGCAGGACCGCACACACACACACACACACACACACACACACACACACACACACACGCACACACACACACGGACGCACGCACACAAACAGAAGACGCACACACGCACGCACGCACGCACCCAGCATGATCTCAATAGCCCAAGCGGCAATGACAAAGAGGTTGACGAGAATCCATAGGGAGAAATTGGGCCATGACACCGGGTCAAGTAGGAATATCGGCAGCCACTCCACCGGGTTGATAAGGATCCCTAAGGAGATCGGATTAGCTTGTTTGAAACATCATCAGTGTATTAAGAAGCAAAACAGAAACATTCGACTCTGGTCTTGTTAATGAAAACATCAGGTATTGCCAAACACGAGAACACCAACCATAAATTAAATCCACAAGTTCACAGCCAGACACAACACCTCACCCACCCATACGTGGGCTCAGGGGGTGTAGGGGGGGGGGGTTCACCACCCCCTGGCTACAGCCGTCCCGCTTTTTTGCGGGAGGAACCCCCCCCTGGCCATCACCATCCTGGATAAGTTGTGGGAAACCCTCTCTCATTATTGAAAAATTGGGTGAATATGCGTGTTTTTGTGTCCTTTTTCATTGTAGTGTGACCCAAAAACGCTTAAGAAGTGCTATTTAGGCGTTGTTTTGGCACATTTTGGACCAAAAAGCACCGATTTACGCGCTATTTTGGTGCGAAATCTTCCACTTCGACAACCCCTCCTCCAAAATTTCCGATCCCGGACATTTCACCCGGGATGGCTCTAGACCGGATCTAGGAAAAAAGCCCGCTGAAAAAAGCCCGTCGGAAGAAAGCCCGCCGAAAAAAGCCCGCCAGAAAAAAAACCCTCCAGGAAAAAAGCCCGCTGGAAAAATGCCCGCCAGAGAATGCGTGTGTGGTGAGGGTGTCACTTCTCGCATCCACGGTTGCCAACAGGGACAAGGGCCAGCGTCAGCGCTGAAATGAATCTGCCGAATGAGCAGGCCAAATTTGGCGTTGTTGGTGTAGAGGGAGGCGAGTTGGACGCTGCTCACTTCGTCGACAGGCTGCGCATTGGGAAAGGCAGCGCTCTCCTCAGTCTTGAGAGGTTGGGCTTGAGATTGCGCAGCGTCTCCAACAGCAGCGCGTATACGTCGTCTGCCTTATGTCAGGCAACAGCGCGTACACCAACGGATGGACGCGAGTATGCGACCAAATTGCCTGCCATTGATGCCAGGCTCCTGTCGACCTGTCACTTTCTCGTATGTCGTCCACTGCCGTGGAATGACGAGGTCGTTCAGGTTCGGTGAGCCCGGGGCACCTCACCTACTCCTCGTGCTTGCGTTTGTTGCGCACCGTCTTCTGCAGCGACTCCAGCGTAAGAAGACAGCTGACCTCTGACAGCCGCCGCCGACAAGTCCGCAGTCGCCTGCATCACGTCCACGTCAGACGCGTGATTGCCTGATCTCCGCGCACCACAGGCGCGGCCGCCTTCGGACGCCTAGAGGCGACTCCTGAAGCGAATGGCGCAGCTAGCCGCCGAAGGCGCGCTTCTCCAGTCCAGTCCCTGCCCTTCTGCAAAAGCATGGCCGCAGCAGCACAGACGATGGCCGGAAAAAGGAGACAAGCAGAGCAAAGCAGCACTAGCGGATCCAAAGGGGGGGGGGGGGCGGGGGGGCGTGCCCCCACCTGTCGTGGTCGGCAAAGGGGGGCAGCGGGGGCAGGCGCTGGGGGCAGAGAAGGGGCTGGGGGCAGTCGTTGGAAGCAGAGAACGTCGCGGGGGCAGGCAAAGGGGGCAGAAGGGGCCCAGACGAGAGGGAAGAGGGACGAATCGGGCAAATATTGGCCTATTTCCCATAGATTTACGCACTCATAACCGGAAAATCTTTGCCTGCGTTGCTGTAGTGTATGGACGACTGCGTTTGGACTAAGGTTTTGACTCTATGGTTCAGCTCGCTCATCCAAAATAGAGATGCACGTAAAGCACTAAAGGGGGGCAAGGGATGCAAGCTGACCTAATGTGACTGTTTCGCCCAATAAGACCTAATGTGACTGTTTCGCCCAATAAAATAATACTCAGATGTAGGTTGGAAAACCAAAATTTTTGCCTGCGGCGTGCGCTTTTGTGCATACTTTTGGCCACAACTCATGCTAAATTCCTTGAAATTCTAAGGAATGAGGCAGTTAACATTGAAAATTTTCGCCTGCGGCGCGATTTCGAAAATTTGAACTAAATGTCTCACGTGTTCTACTAAGAACAACCTAAAGAATCGCAAAAATGCAAAATGGGTATTTTGTAGCTCCACTGCCGGTTTTAGTGTTGAAAAACATGCAAAAAAGTGGGCTGCAGCGCCAAACGCGCGAAATATAGCTCTCCAATTGAAATTTAAGCCGAAAAAATTTTTTGAGCTTGCCCCCCCCTGTCAGAAAATCCTGGATCCGCCAGTGCAAAGCAGATATGAAACAGAAGAAAGCGATTAAAACTAGAGGCGAAATTAAAGCAGAAAATTTCTGGTGGGCATATTTCCAGCGGGCATTTTTCCTGGAGGGCTTTTTTCTGGCGGGCTTTTTTCAGCGGGCTTTTTTCCGTATCCCCTCTAGACCCCCCCCCCCTCGAAAACCCCAGCCACCCCCCCCCCCCCCCCCTGGCTTTTGGACCAATCTACACGTATGCACCCACCGTATTTGATAAAGTTCTCCAGAACGAGTCTAAAGTTCGACAAGACCAACAGTAGAATGGCCAAGTTGAAAAAGCCCCTAAAATTCGTGTAGCCACTGCTGGAGCTGAGGAGGGAGTCACGGGCCTTGTGCACCGCCCTCGGCGGCCCCTGCTGGCCCCGCCCGCCGCCGCCGCCGCCGCCCTCCTCTTCCCGATGGGCCCTGAAGAGACGAGAAAACGGTTAGGACGTAAATCTTTAACTACCCCCCCCCCTCCCTGCGGCCAACGCAAATAACAAAGACAGCCCCACCCTTCGAAATTGCAAGCCCCCCCCCCACCCCCTGCAATTGCCCCCCTCTTATAGGTGAGCTCAGGGGGGCTACTAGAGGGCCCCCCGGGTTTTATGCGGGAGAGAGGCCCGCCTGTACATCGCCATCCCAGACAATTTGCGGAAACCCTCTCTTAATATTGAAAAAATTGTTTTTTACCTATTTACACGCTATTTTGGTGCGAAATCCTCCATTTCGACCCCCCCCCCCCTCCACAATTTCCAATCCCGGACATCTTACCCAGGTGGCTCTAGACCCCACCCTCTCGAAACCCCCAGAGACACCCCCTGACTTTTGACCCAATCTACACCCATGGGGTCCCTCATCCTACAGTCCTAACCTAACATAATTAGCTCCAATTTAAACATCTAAAATTAGCTGACGGCCAATTTATAGGGATTTTTTGCGATACCGTAGATGCCATTAAAATACTGCCATATAACTACACTACTAAATTATAAAAAACCATACGATACAATGCAATACACGCCAAAACGACTTGATCTCGATTTCCTCACTACCTAGCAATTGACCTAGCTAGCGAGAAAGCCTCAATTTTGTAGCCTGTAGCACCTTTTTCTCTCCGCGGCAAAGCGAGCGAACGCCTCAGGCGAATAGGTCGAAGCAGCACGGTAGCGGCGACGGCTCAGCTCGCCAACTTCGCCATCGGAAGCCGCGTCCGCATCCGTCACCGACATTTCGCACGGTTCTCTTGGCGCCGAAGCTTTTTTCGGTAAACTGCAAACGGAAGGAGGAAGGAGGGTAGTCCGGAAGGAGGCGTAACTCTGCGTAATTATTTGGGTGCGGTGCACCTTACGTTCTTTCCCTTGTCGCCTTTTAAAAGATATACTTCAATTTCGACTTCGCGCAATATGCAGTATGCAAGGGGCAGTATGCACCACGATTCGTGCATGGATAGTAGTATGTCGCTTGGTTCATGGTTATGCGTGACTCGTGCCGACACAACATTCAGCACGGACTCATTTTAGCACCAAACAAACTCGACGACAGTAACCAAGCATACAACCATCGTCAAGTGCACCAAAATTAAGCTCTGCCATATTTCAATGTGGTGCGGCTAAAAACAGTTGTTGCGTCCATTGCGTCCGTGCATGCATCCGATAATAATTCCCTTAATTTTAGGCTTTGCTTAGGCTTAGTCCAACTTTGCTTAGGCTTAGGCTTATGTTTAGGCTTAGGATTTGCTTAGGCTTTGCTTAGGCTTTGCTTAGGCTTTGCTTAGGTTTCGGACGCATGGACGCACGGATGAAACAATTGTGTCTGCTGTTGGCGTTTAGAAATACTGAAATGCTAATGTCTTTTAGAAGGCGACAAGGAAAAGAACATAACGTGCAACGCACCAAAATAATTACGCAGAGTTACACCCTCCTTCCGGACTACCCTCCTTCCTCCTTCCGTTTGCAGTTTCCCCTTTTTTCCCTGTTCGGCGTTACATAAAATACACCCACAACACCCACAACACCCACAACACCCACAACACCCACACTGCGAAAACCTAAGCCTAAGCCTCAGCGAAAGCCTAAGCAAAGCCTAAGACGAAGCGAAAGCCTAAGCATAAGCCTAAGCGAAAACCTAAGCCTAAGCGAAAGCCTAAGCCTAAGCCTAAAACAAAGCCTAAGCCCATGCAAAAGCCTAAGTCTAAGCCTAAGCGAAGCCTAAGCGTAAGCCTAAGCAAAGCCTAAGCCTAAGCGAAAGCCTAAGCGAAATCCTAAGCCTAAACGAAAGCCTAAGAGTAAGCCTAGGCGAAGCCTAAGCCTAAACTGCAAGTGTGGGTGTTGTGGGTGTTGTGGGTGTATTTTATCTAACGCCCCCTGTTCCGCTTTTCCAAAAACAATATGCGCTAAAATTCACTGCCGTATGTAGCGCAGCAGGACGCGAATTTTAGCTGCGTAACGAGTCTATAGTAAGCGATTTGAGCACGAAAATATACAAGTGTATACTGTCGCACGGTAGTGCCCACTCCAAACGACAGTACAGCAAAATGGCATAAAATTGCACAGATTGTATAATCGGCTTGGGCGCTTGCATTGGTTGCATTCGTCGCGCTGCTCCACACGCATCACCGTAAGTAAAACTGGGATTTTTCAAAAGTCGCTGGGGGTGACCTGCACGGCCAAATTTGATACAATTTCTCTTTTTCCAGCCTCAATAATGACCTAGAAAATGCTTCATGTATGCTGAAAACACAGCGCCGCAGGCAAAAATTTGGTGATTTTTTGGCCGAAAACGCGCCCAAAAGACTCCAAAATGGTCTGTAGGTGCGTAAAATACAGCGCCGCAGGCGAAATTTTTGACATTTGGACAATAAATGCTGCTCACAGGCCTGAAAACACCTTGGGACGTATGAGAAACACGATTCAGTCATAGGGGTAACCTGCAGTCAGTGCAGGATTGACTAAAGCTGGGGGGGGGGGGTGGTCCTAATTTTCATGCAAGATTGACCGAAGCTGGCCTACACCCTAACCAGTTACACCTATGTTTGTCACACTGTCACTGTTCCTTTTATACTCTGCCATGTCTTCACACTCTCAAGCCTTTTTTCGTCATGGTTGACTAAAATTGGCTGAGTTGGGTGTTTGTGCGTGTATTTTTTTTCGAGAAGGGAGGGACCCCTTGAAGCATTTATTAACTTCAAAACATTTTGGGATTTCGGGAGTATGCCGCTAATTAATTCTCCGAACGTACGCAGCTATCGTGCTCACTCGTACGAACTCGTACAACAAACTCGCGTACACAACATTCGTACGAAACATTTGTGACAAGAATAATATGGACTTGACATACCGGAATGCAGAATTTTATTTTGAATTACTGCATTGCATGCAAACTTGAGGCGATTATGGTCAAGTTATACAAACGTTTGGCACTGACATCAATGCAATCAATCAATGCATCAAAACATGCATCATAACATACTTCGATAATCTGCATTCACTTGTGCACATTATCACTGTTACGTCAAGTTGAAAAATTTGAGCGATTGTTTCGAAGGGGGTGTAGCGCAGTAGGTTAGCGCGTCAGTCTCATAATCTGAAGGCCGTGAGTTCGATCCTCACCATCCCCAGTTGTTTTGCTAATTTTACAGCAATTTTTCTATGTTATTTTTGCCTATTCCATGTTTTGGAGCTTCTTTTTTTACACCGCTTACATTTACAAGTCGTCCTGACAGATCTTCGGTGTTCGTTTTTTGTTGTTGGATTTGTGGCGACGCTAGGAGGCCGTCAATGGCCCATGTAGCCTACCCATCTCCATGACGCCTTCCCGTCTACTGCCGTAATTAGCCGAAGACTTTCGGAAGAACGCCATCTGTAATCTAGGGCAGCGATGGCACGAGAAAATCCATGGAAAGGGAAATCCTCGATCTAGTGGCGCCATCAAGAATCGAACCCAGGACCTTGCGCGCAAGAGGCCGGTTTTTTGCCACTAGGCCATTACGCTGCCCCGGTGTTCGTCACTGCATTCGTCGTTTCTGTCCGGTTGTTAGAGTTGGGCGCGTATTTTTTCAAACGTATTTTTTCAAAAAAATACACGTATTTTTTTAAAAAAATACATCACCGCCTGTATCTTATTTTAAAAAAGTACGGTCGTAGTCGTAATCGTAAGGTAATAGTCGTAAATCGGAGTCGTAAGCCTGCGTTTTGTTGGGTCAACCTGGTATATAATAAAACAATTGTTGTCATTAATCATTGTACCGTACATTGAAGAGCATATGTGACTTGTGTGGGTGGATAGACTTGCCACAAGACGATTTGTTTTACATCACATATTCTTACGACGCTTAGATTTCGCTTACAGTAGGTTTCGGACGTAGGAGACGCGGACCCAACAATTGGTTCTGCTAGATTTTTTGCTATTGCTAGCTCCTCTACGCGCCCTCAATCTCTGCGTCGCGCCCTGCGTCGCGTTCTTTGTTTGCTGCGTGCCCCCATTGCTGACTTTGTTGGACGCCAAAAATCTCCTGGTCGCGCATTACTCCGCTTGCGAACCCACTCACCCACACACCCACACACACACACACAGACACACGTACGCACACACACACATCCCGACACGTTCACGTCCACACGTGCTTGCGCAGTTTTACAGCGTTCGACCTACTTTATTGTACCGATTTCTAAGCGGTGGACAGTTCGCTGATGGCTTACTATGATGCATGGTACATGTACATACGTACTCTAAAAAAATACAAAAGATACGTATTTTTTCAAAAAAATACCGTATTTTTTTAAAAAAATACGCTGGTCCAAAGTCAAAACGTATTTTTCCCAACTCTACCGGTTGTGCTTCCCCAAATTGTTCGTTAATTGTTGGTTTAGTAGTAACTGTTTTCAACAATTGCGCCTTTGTTTTTGTTGTAATTTTCCTATTGCAGGATGTCACACTGTGTCCAAAAAGAATACGCATGTGCAGTGTACGAATGCGTAATGCACACTGTACAATGTACAAAGTAATGCCTAGATCCTCTCAGTGGCGTAGCCAGAACTTGATTTCGGGGGGGGGGGGAAGTCCAATCTCGGCCAAATTCTCAATTTTGCAACAGGGGGGACCCGGTCGAATTTTTTTGAGTTTACGCCATTTCGGCTGGGGAAGCTTTAGACACTCTCTCATCCAATCTGTTTACACGCTTTGCGCTCGTTTGTCTGACTATATTCACACCAAAACGTTAGCAATGTTGTCAAAGCGGTCGATTTCCGTGCTCGAAATAGCGCCGCAGCCAAATTTTTTAGAGTAGCATAACGAACTTTCACGGTTTTCAATGCAAAACAATGCGCCGCAGGCTAAAATTTGGCTCTTTAGTGTCGTTTTCATCATTATTTGCATTTAAATTGAGAAAAATGCCCATATCGGCACTTTGCAACAGAGGGTACCACGTTAAAAATTTTAGCTTCGGAGAATTTCGGGGGGGGGAGCTTGCCCCCGCGCCCCCCCCCCCCCTTGGCTACGCCACTGGATCCTATTACACAGTCATGCCGTTAGTGCGTACAGCGACTAAACGGTGCCTGCCTTAGGAGACATTCGCATGAACATGATGCCGCCAACGTGTATAGTAGTAGCGTCGTCGACGATTGAAAGTGCTCGGGCGGGACGACGGCCTCCACGCACCGTCGATCGATATTTTCGCCGCATGGTCCGCGCGGCATCGGCCGCGCGTACGGCTGTACACCCGTACAAGCGCACAGACGCACTCGGCACTCGGCAATTGCCAACGCACCCGCTGTCCTAACGCGTGGAGCGATTCCACACTAAGAACGCGTCGCTGTCTGTGCTGCAGCCATCCTCGCGCCTGTCGAATGCCAACTCGCAGTTAAACCAGACCTCCCGGCAAGCGAGTCGACGACAGCGTCATCTGTCCTGGCTGGGTTCTAGCGCGCGGCGTTGACGCGCACACACTCCCTCTAACGCTCTCTTTCTATACGCCTTCCCCCCCCCCCCCTACAACCCAACCGGCCAGGTTCGCCTCAATAGAGAGCTGCGCTGCGCTCAACGAGAGTAAAGTGCGACAGCAGCAGGCGACAACATTTGTCTCAATTCTACCAACCTCTACCAAGGTCGGTTGCTCGTGTGTGCGTGCGTGCGTGCCGGTGCGTGCGTGCGTGCGTGCGTGCCGGTGCGTGCGTGCGTGCGTGCGTGCGTGCGCGCGTGCGTGCCGGTGCGTGCGTGCGTGCATGCGTGCGTACGTGCGTGCATGCGTGCGTACGTGCGTGCGTGCGTGCGTGCGTGCGTGCGTGCGTGCGTGCGTGCGTGCGTGCGTGCGTGCGTACGTGCGTGCGTGCGTGCCGGTGCGTGCGTGCGTGCGTGCGTGCGTGAGTGCGTGCGTGCGTGCGTGCGTGCGTGCGTGCGTGCTTGCTTGCGTGCGTGCCAGATCGTGATCATATCCACCTCGACACCTTTCAGCCGAATTTATCGATCGGTCCACCAGCTGCAGCATGCGCGCTCTGCTGCGGTCGCTGCTGCAGCTGTGCTGCCTCGCCTGCCTGGCGCTGGGGGCCACGCACAGCGGCGACAACTTCCCCAATCCCGAGAAGCAGTTCCGGGAGTGCGGCAACGTGCGCGCCTCGCGCCTCTGCGATCCCGACAACCTGTTGTCGCGCAGCGAGAAGAACGAGCTCATCACCAAACTGACGAACGTCGAGCGAGACACGGAGGTGCCCCAGTCCAAGCACCAGTGCAAAAGGAGGGGCGCTCAAGTGAGTTCAGCAGCAGACTGTTTACAATTGCACCTTTAAGCTAGCAAACGTTCCGCAATGAACACCGTAATGTGGGTGAGATTGTGGATAATGCTCTATGAATGGAGTAAAAGTTCCGAGAGAGTAGCCCAGCTGTTATGGGTTCCTCGTTCTAAACAGCACGGTCATTAATCTTCCAAAGAGAAACGGGAGAAACAAGCCGCTGTAGAACAGCGGTTCTAAACTAAACTGTGTCTGAAAACCACCACTTGACACAAGGCCGTAAACAATCTGACAGTCGGGCGGCACAATCGGCAATCTTCACCCGAGAGGGAAGGTGAGCCGCCAATCTGGCTCGGATTTCGGGCCAAAGCCGCTGGAACCGCCGCAATGAGGACCTTCATACTGTACCATGCCCAAGGGGAGTAGTAATTCAGTGACCGCTGCGGTAGTTGAGCCCCCGACCAGATACACCGATGAGACGCGCTACTGTGCTACTCGGCCTTCAACTGAGCTGCTGAGCAGTAGTGACAAAGACCGCTCCCAATGTTGAACAAAAAAGCATTACTTGTACGCTTTTAACCTGCGCGTCCACGTTGAGGTGTTCGTGTTCATCGTGGAGCGCGTGGAGGGCGGCGCCGCGGGCATGGACACCTTCCTGCGGGAGTACGAGTCCTCCCAGGGTCTGACGCGTCAGCAGTGCCAGCGCCAGGTCATCGTCCTGCTCTCCGTGGGCGATCGCAAGTTCAAGTTCTACCGGGGCCGGAACATTCCCGGCCAGGTCTCGTCCGAGGCCAATAGAATCGGAGGCGCCCAGGCCGGCCACCTCAAGGCGGGCCGGAACAAGGTCGCGCTGGTCAACATGGTGAACGACATCAGGGACCTCATCCAGAGGGTGGACCGGCCCGGAGGCGGAGGGCCCAGGAGGCCGCCCACCAATAGGACTGGCTCGCAGGGCGATTTCAAGTTCCCCAAGATCCCCGGCTGGGTCTGGCCGGTCGCGATCGTCGTCGGCCTGCTGCTGCTCTGCTGCTGCATCTGTTATTGCCTCTGCTGCGCCGGCAAGGGACGGGGCGGCGGTGGAGGGGGAGGAGGAGGAGGTGGAGGTGGCGGAGGCTTCGGCGGGCTCGGAGGCCTCGGAGGGCTAGGGGGCCTGGGCGGCCTCGGTGGCCTGGCCGGAGGCCTGGGCGGCCTGCGCGACCGCTTCGGCGGCGGCCGCGGGCACGGGCCGTCCGCGCCCGCCTACGACGCGGCCTACCACGCGGGCGGCAGCTATCCCGCCAGTGGGGGCGGAGGCGGCGGTGACGTCATCGACTACGGCCCCTCCAGCACGGGAGGAGGAGGCTGGGGAGACGGCGGGGGAGGAGGAGGAGGGGGCGGAGGAGGAGGGGGTGGGGGGACGACAGGAGGCGGAGGCTGGTAAGAAGTGCGGAATGCCTTTCTCCCCCGAAATCCTACATCGTCTGACCTGCCGAAATTCAATCGGACTTGCTATACTCAGAAAGTTTAAGGTAACAACGAGTGCGCCGGTTTTTTTGGATAGGTGTGAGAGACGTGTATACAGTAGGCGCGTTGCGTGTGGCTCGATCATTGTGAAATTGCGACTACGGTATATGTGTAGAGTACATAGTTGTGCAGATTGCGCTAGGTGTCGAGTCATATCTGTAGGCTGCGAGACTGAGAGTGTGACTTCGAACCATTCTCACCTTTAAGAAAAATTTAACTGAACCCATTAGGGGCATTTATCGCCGCTTCGTTCTGTGCGATGTCAGAGAACTATCGTCTGTCTGTTTGGAAATTTGTACAAACGTCAATAAAAACAAGGCGCTCACAGTGCATACACCACAATATAGCTAAGAAGTACATACAACACAAACTGAACTTGCCTTTCACACGGAGTAGTAAGCTGGCATCGAATAAATACACCGTGCTGCAAATGTAGGTACCGTATGTGCATATACACTGTAGGTGCCGTAGCGCGCGTGTCTCATTACGCGCATTTGCTAAAACTAAAAAGGCGCTCCCAAACAAAACAAAAATGCCGCGGCCCGTCACCCGATTCGGTAACACTCATCCAACAACACCGCAGCGCACCTCATACTTTGCTTCGCAGTTTTGTTCGTCAGACTGTTCCGTTATGCGGTCACACGCCGATTCTCTGGTGCTGGGGCATGAACAGGTTCTTGAGCACCAGCGTCTGGCCCAGGCCGACCGCCAGCATGCCGAAGGCCATCGCGATCGCCCAGGCGTTGATGCTGCCGCGGAGGTCGCGGACGAACAGCTCTCCGCGCTTCATGCGGTCGCGGTAGTCGGTGAGCGCGTCGCGAGCCTTCGCCAGACTGCCTCGCATCGTCTCCAGGGAGGTGGCGCTCGCCCGCTCCGGACCTGTGGGACTAAAGAAAGAGCCGGTGCGTGCGTGCCAGTGTGTGTCAGTGCGTGCGTGCGTGCGTGCCGGTGTGTGCGTGCGTGCGTGCGTGCCGGTGCGTGCGTGCGTGCGTGCTGGTGCGTGCGTGCGTGCCGGTGCGTGCGTGCGTGCCTGCCGTCGCCACACACCTGCCGATTCTCTGCTGGGCCGTCGGAGTGAGTCGTACGTAGACGATTTTCGAACCGAAAGGGTTGTAGAGCGTGTTCGAGAAGCAAAACGCAGAGCTGCCTGGCAGTGAAAGAAAGGTAAACGAGCCCTGGGTGCCGTCCATCGCGTGGTACATGTAGCGTTGGTATGGATCCATAGCCCACGCTTGGATGCCCTCACCGCGAATGAGGCGGTACTCGAAGGTGAAGTTCGCCAACTCCTAAAAGACTGCGGGAGTTAATCGACAATTGAACTATCGCAGGCGCACCTGATGAAACTCCTCCGACAGGCAGAACACCTCGCTGCCTCGCACTTCGAACGTCAGCTCATTTCGGTGTCGGTGCTGCTGCGGCTCCATTTGAGGATTTGAGCGCAAATTTTGAATTTGAATTGTGGAGTCGGGCACAACAGCATTATTAGGAGTTTCCGTTTCCGATGCCGGCTCATTCTCAGTTTCTGATTTGGGTTCAGGTTCGGGTTCAGGACTCGAATCCTCATCATTGACAGCCGCTTCTTCAGCCTGACCTTCTTCCATTGGTCCGATCTGCACTTGCAGCGGTGGGGCAGGTAAGACGTTTGTCAAACGGAACAGAATCGTCATCTCGAACATCAGAAATAGCAGTTGGAGGCTACGTGCGGGCATGTTGTCTTTCAAGTCGGTGGGCGAAACGTACAATGTATGGGAGAGGCGCACGTGAGTAAATGCACGCTACTGTGACCCAGCACTGTGGGCAACCCTGCAACAGCTGGCTTGGAGATTTCCTCAGGGGCCACCCATATTACGCTGCTCGAACAGGCTTGTGCGCGTGGTGCGTCGGTTCAAATCCTCTGTTTCGACTCGGAGGCGGAGATCACGTCAAATCACCGCGTCTGATCAATGAAATCAACCAATCACAGTCGAGAAAGGTGCAGGCCGCGTCCTCGCTGTCGTCCGCGAGCTCACAACAGGCCGTTGACGGCCCTCCACAGCTCTTCTACATGTGCAGCTGCGCTATACGGGTACGGTATATGCAAATAGGCAAAAAAGGGAGGACACACCCTCGTCGTCGGCGTCGGCGAACGGCGACTCGTAGAAACGCTTGCCAAAGCGCAGAGGGCGGGGCGCGCGCCTGAATGCCGAACATGGCTAGCACAAAAAAATACTGTGCGAGAGTACGGTAGTGTTGCCGAGAAGAGAAACACGCGAAAAAAGCAACTTTTCAGGCATGCGGGGGAACCGCACGTTCCGAGGTCGACTTAGGCGATTATTCGAACGCAACGCTCACCGTATACGGCATGCAAATGCCTTCGGAATTCCACGTACTTCGAGCTGAACGCCGAGTCGAAGGGGCGCTTGCCGAAGCGCAGAGGCCTCACTTCCCTCTTTCCGAAGCGAAGCGGTCGCACTTCGCGCTTGCCGAAGCGGAGCGGCCTCACGCCTCTCTTGCCAAAGCGCAGCGGTCTGACTCCACCCCGTTTGCCGAAGCGCAGTGGCCGGACGTCCCGTTTCCCGAAGCGCAGCGGGCGCGGCGAGCCGCGCTTGTGCAGCAGCGAGGCGCTGAATCACTCTCCCCGGTCTCAATAGGAAATTCATGGAACCAAGGCGAAGTTTGGACGGTTACAGCTGTTGGTACTCTGCAAATTCGTCGCCCTCCTCCTCCTGCAGCGCCCTCAGCAGCGCCGCCACGTCTCGCAGCAGCTCCTCGGTCTCCGCCTCCGACATAGGCGCGTCGGCATCGACATCTGACAAGATCTCACAGTTTCGATTTCTGGAATAAATTCTCGAAATTCACCGGAAATTTCAGCGCCTTTTACGCCTTTCGACGCTGCATTGGCGCCGGCCGGTGGTGGCTGGTCGGCGGCCATAACGGCCGCTACGGCAAGGGCAACGGCAAGGAGACAGGCACGCATTTGCCGATTTTCTCAGTTCCGCAACTTTCCTGAGTCAGTTACCAAGTCTCGTTTCCCAATGAACGCTCCTCCGCCGGGGGCGCCCAAAACGGCAGCGGGCCGCGGGCGGCGACCGTAAAGATCGTCGCGCGGCAAACAAAAGATCGCGACGCATTTGCGACGGCCGGCCGGGCCCTTGCCCTGGGCGACCGTTTCCGGGCCGGCGCTCAGGAACTAAGGCGGCGCGCGCGCGCTGGCGTCAATGCGCCGAGGCGGACGCAAGCGACAACGGGGCAATAACGGCTTGCTGGAACCTGCGCAAGCACAGCTATCCACGTCAGCGTACGGTAGAGCGGCCAGCCTGCGTCAATCACTTCCGTCATCAGTTCGGGGGATCACTTGTACGCTGCCGTCGGGGGAGGTGGCGGCGGCGGCGGACGGCCGCCGCCGCCAAACTGCGCGTGCGGCGGCGGCGGCACGCGTAGGTTCGGTGGAGGCAAGCCCGAGTACGGTTGCTGCTGCTGCTGCTGGCGGAAGGCATCGCCCGCCGGCCAGCCGGGCGGCGGCGGCGCCCTGGGGGTCGCCGCCTGATGGCCAAACGCGGGGTAGGGCGCGGCGGGCCGTCCCGCCACCGGATACGCAGAGCCCAGCACCGGCACGGCAGGCACTGAACGCGTGCGGTTGTTGACTACCGTACCAACAAGGGTAGTGGGGAACTGACTCGGCAGCTGCTGCTGCTGCTGCTGCCGACTGGTGAAGTGGGGCTGGAAGGAGTGCCGTCTGGAGGCTGCTGCCTCCGTGGAGGCGACTGACACCGGTGGGGGTGGCGGTGGCGGCGGTGGCGCCTGGTCAGCCGCCGGAGAGGTCTTTGCACTGCCTCCGCTACCACTACCAGCCTTTGACTGGCCTGGCTGCTGTTGCTGTTGTTGCTGCTGCGAGTAGAGATCCAGCACGCGATGACAGATGTCTGGCAAATGGCATGATGACTCATCAAGCGATACCCATCATCAGAACGATGATGACTCACTCACCCTCGAGCAGCTCCTTGCTGAGGTTCTCGACGAATTGGTCCCACCAGTTGTCGCGTGAGCTCGCCTTCTTGGGTCGGCCGTGCCAGCTGCTGATCTCGACCTTGCTCAGCTTGCTCGCCAGATACAATAGCGCGATCGCCACGATTTCTACAATGCGAATGACCTCTGCACATGGAAGGAGAGCTCACACAAGAGAAGGAGCACTCGCTCCCCACCCACTCACCAAATCAGGCGAACATTTTTTTTTGCATTTTGGTGCCTTTTCTAATTTTGGCAATGAAAAACAGAGGGACAGAAAAACCATAAAATAGGCACTTTTAGTTAAAATACACTAAAAATAACGCAATATAAATACGTTTTGGTTGAATATTGCTCAAAACACTGTACAAGACACATTTGTTTTCCATTTAAGTAGGTAGGATAAAGTTAAAAAATCTGGGGAGGGGTTTCACTTTCACACAAACGTGGGGGGAGGGTTGGGGGGGGTGTAGGTAGGGTTAAGCCTAGAACCTGGGAGGGGGACCCCCACACAGACCCCAGTTACAGGTATGCCCCAACAAGGCCCAAAATGTGCCCATTTTGCGCAACAGTTCCCCTCAAATTCTTGAGTCCCCACCTCATCTGACCAGGTTAGTGCAAGCATCCCCCAAGGAGAGAGTGGCAGGCAGCACACCACAGCCCACCAGGTTCCCACTGGAGACAGAGGTCGGTGGAGAGGCTGTCGTTGATGAAGGTCCAGGCCATCTCGACCATCTTCCTCAGCGGCTCCTTGTCCACGTGGCCCATGAACACCTTGGCGTACTTGGTCACGTAGCGGTACGGGTGCTCCACCTGCAGGCGGACAGAATGCGCCATACGTGCAGAGGCGCTGCACAATGGCATGGCAAGCGGACCCGGGACCACAAAGTGGAAGGGTTTAACAGCAACCCACGATATGCCCAGCTCAATACCCTATGACACGCCCCCCCCCCCAAGTGGGCTAGTTTCTTGTTCTGGTGGTAGAAAGAAATGGAAAGTGGTAGAGGGGGGAGGGTCTCAGATGGGTGCCCATGGGGGTATGGAGATATACCAACCTCTCCTCTGGAAGACCCCATCCCGATCCCGAATCGAGACGACCCCTCCCCTGGCTTCCATTTTCTGGAGCTTCAAGCCAATTTGTTTTGCAAAAATGAAAAAAAAGTGTGCCTTTGGCGCTGTCTTTTTGTACTGTGTAGCTTAAAGGTACATAGAAATGACGTTTAGATCACGTTATGGACCGTTTTTGAGGCGAATACGTACCAATTTTTGTGCAATTCCGACGTGTAAAATCCATCCCAAAAATCCCGATTTACCGATCCCCTGGCCCCTGCTTTCGAAAAATTTGGTGATGTACCCCTTCCCTGGCCCAATTTCCGTGGGGGGAACCTATGGGCTGTCCAGGCGCAGGTTTCACCACAATAGCGCTGAAGGTCAAAAAGTGTGTCTACATCGTTGCGTTGTAGATGCAGAAGTAGAATTTAGCTGTATATGATCACATATTACCAGGTTCACATAAGCTCGTGTACGAGCCTGCCTCCACACCTGTAGCTCAAACCGTATGGTCGTGAGCAGCACCCTCTCCACCGCCATGAGCTCGTCCACAGGGCACTTTGTGAGACCCAGAAATTGCTGTTCCGTGAGCGCCTCTTTCGCCCTTGCTATTAGGTCCCTGCATTTCTTGGGCGTCTCTTCGACCTTGCCGGCCAGAAATAGGCAGGCCAAAGCCACTGCGTGTCGAGTGAACCGCTTGAAAGAGTGGAACTGATAGAAGCGGTGGAAGTAGACCGAGGCAGTGGCTAGAGTGTCCGCGTGCCTGCAAAGAATTGTGCATGTGCCGATATTCGATTTTTTATTAAAGTAAATCAAATTCTAACAAAAGAAAACGCAAAAGAGTGCCCACAGTCCGAGGGCGAAGCCGATCTTCTTGATGTGTCCCACGCCCTCGCGTCGGTAGCGCGCCTAAACGCTCATTTTAATGAATTTTGGTAAAAAGAAATATTAAAAAATGCTCATTTTAATAGACTTTGGTAAAAAAATATTAAAAGAAAAGTTCAAACTTCGACGTCTGGATCTATGCCGTCCGCTCTACTCGGCGTCTTCTGCAGCTCCTGGTCGGTAAAGAGCCAGTCGTGCATCGCTCCTTCTGTTCCTATGAATTCTGCTGATTTTGTTGCAATTGCAATCGGCGAAC
>JASAMY010000445.1:0-38960 GCA_030248085.1 Paralinhomoeus sp. GSCO2_6 | reverse complement strand
TGCATTGTGACCCCCCTGTTATGTGAGGGTCCCCGATTTTTGAATTAGGGCCCCCCTATGGGAATCCTGCCGCTAGTGTTACCTACGTTTCTTTTCAGTGTTTTTGCGTACCACGGGTGGAATTCGACCGCCGTCCGTTGTCACGCGCTCGTCGTCAGCGTGTCGAACGGTCGACAGATCGCTGCCGGTCTGTCGACAGTTGTTGTCGCCGACCTGCCGACGGTCTGTCGACATCCGTCGTCGACAGCCTCGTCGTCTTCGTCTTCCTTTCTCGCCTGTCGGCAACTGATTTTCGATGCTCGTCGAAATTTCTCCCTGTCGACATCTGTCGGCAGGCCTGCCGACGACCAGCGAATCATTCACATCGTCAAGGCGTCTCGGAAGTCGGCGCGGCCTGAGCGACGACAAGTCCAACCTATTGCCGGGTTCTCATCGAGAGGTTGCGCGCCTTCAGGCAGTACGGCCTGACCGAGTTGGACCTGGAAGACCTGACGACGCGGCAGAAGCACGGCGACCGACGCCTGCCCAACCTATCGAGCGACGCGGACGCACCGCTCGCGTACTGCTCGGAGAAGGACGTGTACAACGCTGCGATATTGGTCTGTGCATGTCGCTATTTTGGCAGCGGCATTGCTGGCTAAACCTCAGTTCAGTGCTCAGAGGGGTAACTGGGTGGGGGGGGGGGGGGGTTGTGGGTCACCCCAGCTTTAGTCTATCCTGCACTGTCTCGCGGGTGCACATCACAGCATGTGTCATACATAAAGGTTGGTGGAAAATCCTTAGAAAGGGAAGTCGCATTTATTGAAAATATGGCACTATTTCGAATGTGTTTTTACGCCTCCCTGTATTGACTCTCCGAACGACTCGTCGTGTCAATGTCATCGTATTGTATTGGTTTTTTTTGCATTTCTTTTTTTTTTGCTTTGCAGCGTCACGGTTCGCCGGAGAGGGTCGCCCGGGTCGTGGAGGCGGGCGCCGCCGCGACTGCGTGTCTCGTCGCGCAGGCGCCCCAGCAAGAAAGGGGCAAAAAAATCGCACGCCCAAACCGTGTTCGCGTCCAAACCGTACAAGTGAGCTGAGCGATTAGGCCCCGGGGGGGGGGGGCAGAGGAATGATGATCGAAGGGGGGCTGTTTAGAGGAGACCCGCTTTTGATGCGACTGTGTCTGTTTTTATCTGCCCCCCCCCCCTAGGTCGACCCCCTTCAAGGCATACCTGCCCATTTTTTCAACCACCCCCAACCCCCCCCCCCCAGAATTTTCCCAAGGGATTTTCACTCTGACTGAACTGATAATTCTGAGTGAAACGTTGGTGTATTTCAATGCTTTTCAGTGTTATATGACCATTAAACAGCTAAATAACACTGTTTAGACCCTATTGCTGCCCATTTTTGACCAAAAGATGTCCCAGTATATATAACTAGAAAAGGGGCAGTACCCCCACTTTTTGCTCCAGACACCCCCCCCCCTAGAATTGGGCCATTTGCCCCCCCCCACTCTTCCAGACCCGGTTACAGGTATGATCCAAGGAGGCATTTGGCCCACTACCCAACACGGCCAGACACAGTCGGCACGGTGCGTGCGTGCGGCGGCCCCCTTCGCTTGTCAGTGTCTTGCTTGACTGGGATTGCGTCCCCCCCCCCCCCCAGGCGAGGGTCGCCTTCTCACCTCTGCAAGGCACTCGGTGATTGCTGGTAGACCGTCTGGGTACCCAAAACTGGTGACCTTCAGAGAGTAGTTGTTGTTGTTGTTGTTGGATTAGGGGCTAGGAGGCCGTCAATGGCCCACATAGCATCATACCCATCATGTCCATGACGCCTTTCTGTCCCCGAGGCGGCAATCAGCCAAAGACCTTCGGAAGAACGCCATCTGTAATCTAAGGCATCGATCGAAAGGGGAGAAAATCCATCGAAAGGCAAGTCCTCGGTCTAGTGGCTCTCCATCAAGAATCGAACCCAGGACCTTGCGCGCAAGGGGGCGATTGTCTACCACTGCGGCCACGCGCTGCCCTTCAGAGTGGTGCTGACTGCGCTCTGCGTCAACATGTGCGACGCGACCCTGAAGGGCTTCGGATGGTTAGTGACTGGCAGTAGCAGTCTCTTCGCCGAGGCCTCACACGGCTTAATGGACAGCCTTAATCAGGTACGGCCTAGCCACAGCCTCAATCAGCCTAACTCTTTCAGCAGGAGTGCCGAGTTGTGTTCACCAATTGCGACATAAAGTTAAAACCGGTTTATTTGAATGGGCTGAATTGAATTGCTATTTGGCAGTGTTTCTGGACCTCATTTTACTTTAAATTTTATTTTGCATTCTATTGTTGTTGCGTAATATTTAGTAATTCACTTTTTTGGGTGAAGTTTAATTTTAAATTGCTGATTAATTGTAGCAACAGAGCTGTGAACTTTGTTGAGGTGTGTTTGGCCGTTGGCTTGTACTACGCTGGGAAAAAGGCCAACCGCACCCACCCCGTGAGTTGTTTTTTTTTTAATTTTACAACTAATTTTGCTTTGTTTGTTTTAATCCACTGTGTTTCTCTCAGTTTGTAAATAACTTTCTTAAAATATGACGGTTGAACCGAACTGCAGAAGTGGCAAGAAAATGGTCCTACTGTTTGATATGACATAGGTGAAAAAATAAATAAATGAATAGAAATATTGAAATTTCAGTTACGGTTACGCGCCCGTCCGCTACGTGGCCTCATTAATTAGCGGAGTGGCCATCTTTGGCTGCGGTTGCGGCATCAACGTCTATCACGGCATCTACGGCATTTTGCATCCCGCCGAGTTGACTGACTCGCTAGTTTGGGTGCGTGTGGTAGTGTGGGCGTGTGCGTGCGTGCGTGTCCTGCCTGTTCGTGAGTGCCAGTTACGTCCGTGCGTGCGTGCGTGCGTGCCTGTACGTGGGTGATATAGGTGCGTGCGTGCGTTCCGGTGCGGGGATGATATACGTACGTGCGTGCGTGCCTGTGCGTGCGTGCCGTTCAATGTCTATCTATGTAAAAAAAAATTCCAGGGCTTTGTTCCGTTGGCGATTTCCTTTTCTCTGCAAGGCGTCTCCGTCTCCTACGCTTTTCTCAATATTATGCGACAAGCGCGCACTGCCAACCTGAGCTTTATTCACTACGGTATGTTGTAGTTGTTGTTATACTCGGCGTGCATTTTTTTAAACAAAAATCCGTTGTATTGCAATACTGACTCTGATGAGCGAGCGCGCATCAGTACGCACGCACGCACGCACATACACACACACGCACTCACACACACACACGCACACACGCACTCACACACACACGCACGCACGCACGCATGCACCCGTACGCACGCACCAGCACGCACGCACACACACACACATCATTCACACACACACGCCCTCACACACACACGCACGCACACACTCACCCCACACACACACACACACACACACGTACCCGCACGGACTAGCACACGCTATAGTACAACTGGCGCGCGACCCGACCACGAACGTGGTGCTGTTGGAGGACGCGTTCGCGATGACGGGCGTCACGGTCGCTACCGTATTCCTGGGCCTCAGCTACTACTACAGTAACCCGCTCTTTGACAGCATCGGCTCCATCTGCATTGGCGCTCTAATGGCCAATGTCGCCTTGGTGATCGTCAAGCAGAACGTCAGCCATCTCGCGGGAAAGTGCGTGTTTTCTGTTCTTTTTTTATAATTGTTTTGGTATAAAAATATCGTGACTTTTCAATGAACACCTCCACCCTTAAAGTGAGCAGCCCCTTCCCTCCTCTCCCGAACAGTGAAAGACAAGACAATGGTGTGCTTTGGAACATCGGCATTTACATTAGAATTTCAAGAAAAACTTCAAATTGTACTCTTGAAAAAGCGTGGAATCCGACATCGTAAATTCGCTTGAGCCCCTCCCAGATTTTGTCCAAAAGTGCCTTTTCTCTATTCAGGTCCAAAATTACTGCTCTATTCAGGTCCATCCGACCACAGGACGTGGCTGAATTGGTGGAGAATTCTCAATAGCGATCCCGTGTGCGGGTGAGTGATTTTGCTGGTTTTTTTTTCGTTTTTTTTTAATTTTATTTTATTTTTTTGTACTTTGTTCAATGATTTGCTGCCGTGAAGAGTGTATCCTATGGGTAATTGTCGCGCATTATTTATTATGTTTGACCGGAATCATACTGCGCCGAGCGCCAAAATATACGAGCTCGCACTGCTAATCGCATTCTGTCCACTTAACATTTTTCCTTTTTCAATTCTCCATTGAATTTAGAAATACCCTCCCGCATACCTGTAACTGGGGGGTTGGGGGTTTCCCTCCCCCGCCCACTTGCTGTTTTTGACCCAACCCCCCCCCCCCCCCCCCCGACCCCCCAGAAATTTGAAACTGAAAATTGTAATCTGTTTTGTACAGTGCTTTTTGAGCAAAAATCGACCAAAAAGTGCCTATATTGGGTTATTTATCAGTGTCTTTTCGACCAAAAATTGCCTATATTTTCCTTCCCAGACCCCCCCCGGTTCTTCCAGATTTTCACCCCACCCCCCACCACCCCCCCCCCCAGAAAGTGCCCGAACCCTCCCCCTCCCCCAGGTCCAATTCCCGGTTACAGGTATGCCCTCCCGCGCGCCAATGCACTAAACGTTGCTCGTGTGCAGTTCCATCCACGACGTGAAGGCGACGATTTTGGGGCCGGGCAAGAACCGCTTCAAGGCCGAGATCGACTTCAACGGCAAGGCCGTCGCCAGGGCCTATCTTGACGGCGATCGTGTCGACGTGGAACAGCTATTCCTGGTGCTGCAGCGCGCGCGCGCACGCACGCACGCACGCCATCCATAAGCGCGCACGCATACTCGCGTATGCGTAAGCACGCACGCACGCACATCGCTGCCCTAGATTATCGATGGCGTTCTTCCGAAGGTCTTTGGCTAATTGCGGGGCCCTAGACAGAGGAAGGCGTCATGGATATGGGTATGCTCTCTGGGCCATTGACGGCCTCCTGGCGTTGCCCCTGATCCGACAACAACAACAACAAAAGCGCACGCATTCTACGACCACAGAAACGGCTATTTGGACCCTTTTTTGGCCAGCAAAATAGGTTCCAAATGGCGACTCTGGGTACCTATTTTGGCGCAACTATCCAAGGGGGGTGTTCCGCAAAATTGGGGGGTTTTACCAACCCCCCCCCCCCACCACCGCCGTTCATTAATCGGTTGCAGGTATGCTGGCACGCATACATAAGCCCTTGATTAAGCACAGCGCTTGCCTTATGTGCATGCCGCCGCGTGTTTAGGTTTTTATATTTATCGCGTTCCGTGGTGGCAGAAGGTGAAGTCCCTGGAGACGGTGGAGGAGTACTTCAAGGAGGTGCTGTTGGAGCACGGCGACAAGGTCGTGGACCAGCTGGGCATCGAGGTCGACAGAGTCGAAGAGAAACTGCGGGTACATGCGCTGATCGAATTCTTTTTAAATTTTAATTGATTATTACATAGCGTTGATACGAAATGGTTTGAAATGTTGACACTGCCCTTGACTGGGTCAGGCCAACCCTGGGAATTTGGGTGGGGGTGCGGAAATGAGGGTTGGGGTCACGTTGAAATAGTTGGCACCGAAATAGCGTCTAATTGGAATCTTGTTTGGTCTAATTTGCCTTATTTTCGCTGTTTCATATATATCGGAGAATACCGAAAAAAGGACGCTAAACGCTCCATTATGTATCAGTTTCTACAGGTTGGGAAGGCTCAGACCAATTCTTGGGGGGGGGGGTCGTGGTGGGGCTACAAAAGAGCTGCAACTTGAAGAGGGGGGGGGGGGGTTGGGGAGGTTGAAGACATGACTCGGATGCGTGCGTTGGATAAAACCGTTTAGGCGAAGAGATTCAACGCTGAGACACGTGGACTTGGAGGCGAGGTGATGGGATGGGTACAACTCTGATATTTCTTCCCGAAAATGCGCTGCGCCTTTGAAAGTGGAGAATACAGGCGAACGAAGACCTAGTTGTGACTAACCTAAGCGCTTCTGTGACGAGGAGAAAAGCCGCCTTTGTATTCGCCGGTGCTTGTGTCGACTGTCGACTATGGGTGGACGCAGGTGGTGTACTCGACGCTCCTTTTGAGGGGTTTTGCCGACACACTGCGATAGCAAAGCCTTCGATGTCAAGTGGTGCGCACACGCACGCACAAGAGGGCGTTTGAAAACCGGTTTGAGGAACCACTGCGACGGTAACAGTGTCCGTTTTGCTGTAATGGGTAGAACTGGGTTGGCTAGTTACGAGTCAGTATGATGCGGGTTGCCCAATCTAAAACTTTTTTTTCAAAGTGTGTTTGTTGTGAGACACTGTACGTGTATTTCGCACGAGCGCCCTTTTTGTCGCGTTTGTTTGCCTTGGATGGAATCGATACAGTATCACACCGCTGTTTTTGTAGCTCGGTTGGACGCCGCCTCAACCGCAAGGTCTCCTGCCTGACTAGCAGGACTGTCCGCTGAACTTTCCAACAGCACTGTAGCACTGGTGGCCCTGTGTCGCTTTGACTTGAAATTGCCGGGAAATATCTATCCAGGGATTTTCAGAACGAAATCTTTGCACCGCTTTTGCTGGATTATGAACATCTGCGCGAGCTCCAGGACGCGTCGCCGTCTGCTGTCATCGTGCACGCGTGCATACAGTGTGCCTCCCTCTATGCACGTCTGCTGACAAGCAACGCAGAGCTGCTCACGCCTGTCCAACAGCGGCGCTCGAATGTGTGCGCAACGGCTCATGTATTATCAACGCTCTCGATCGCCGGCACACCTAAATTAGCCAAGCTCTTTTAGTGCGACGGCACTGTGACGCGCCCTGCAGTTGAAACGAGTTTCGTCCGTGAGCCAGCAATTTCCTTGAGCGCGCTGTTGCAGATCTAAAGCGGCATACGGTAGCTCCCTAATTGGTGTCTGCTAGGGGTGGACGAGTATATACATACACAAAAAATGTTTGTGTATTTTTTTGTGTATTTTATACGTATATACACATACACATACACATACACAATCATAATCCCAATATACATATACATACACAAACATGATAGAATACACAAAGTTTGTGTATTTTACTGTTTGTGTATTTCTACTGTAATTTTAGGGCTATTTTGAGAGGTGCCTGCATAATCGTTTATTCAAAAATCGTATCTGCGGCTTCGCGCAACCACTCTACATGTAAATCTATGTTCATCTGTTTATCTAAAGGGTGTTTTTTTTAAACTGCACAATTTATTTTTTGAATAACTTTCTATTCCCTGATCCGATCACCGTGAAATTTGAACCAAAGACGCCCAAGACTTTAGGGTTTTGTCTAGAATAGGAATTTTCGAAATCGGATTTGTATCCATGAAGTATTGGTCGTTCGAACGCGAGGTCCAAATTTGCCCATTTGAACTGTTGGTTCTCACGCTCTCACATGCTTCTCTTCTTGGCCAATCCGTTAAAAACTTGGGGATGTGTGCGAAATTGAGCTGCCTACAAGGTGGCATCAACCTTTTTGAGCCAGTTTTATGCAGTGTACAAAGTTCCAGATCAAAACACTTAAAATCAACTTTTCTCCACAACACTCTAAAAAATTAAAGGTTGTTGGATTCTGTAAAACATGGGTGGCTTAGAACCGCCTCAGCTTACTCATTCGATTGACAGTACATTCCGTGCTATCGTTGTTTTTCGGATGTTCATTTCAGACTTTAAAGAAAGCATTTTGGTGATGAAAGGCTCATCCATGCGTGATTTTTGCATCACATTTGAATTTGTCCAGTTATGCTGCAAATTCCAAAACTGGCTCAAAAAGGTTAATGCCATCTTGTAGGCAGCTCAATTTCGCACACATCCCCAAGTTTTTAACGGATTGGCCAAGAAGAGAAGCATGTGAGAGCGTGAGAGCCCCCAGTCCAAATGGGCAAATTTGGACCTCGCGTTCGAACGACCATTACTTCATGGATGCAAATCCGATTTCAAAAATTCCTTTTCTAGACAAAACCCTAAAGTCTTGGGCGTCTTTGTTTAAAATTTCACGGTGATCGGATCAGGGAATAGAAAGTTATTCAAAAAATAAATTGTGCAGTTTAAAAAAAACACCCTTTAGATAAACAGATGAACATAGATTTACATGTAGAGTGGTTGCGCGAAGCCGCAGATACGATTTTTGAATAAACGATTATGCAGGCACCTCTCAAAATAGCCCTAAAAATACAGTAGAAATACACAAACAGTAAAATACACAAACTTTGTGTATTCTATCATGTTTGTGTATGTATATGTATATTGGATTATGATTGTGTATGTGTATGTGTATGTGTATATACGTATAAAATACACAAAAAAATACACAAACATTTTTTGTGTATGTATATACTCGTCCACCCTAGCAGACACCAATTAGGGAGCTACCGTATGCCGCTTTAGATCTGCAACAGCGCGCTCAAGGAAATTGCTGGCTCACGGACGAAACTTGGTTCAACTGCAGGGCGCGTCACAGTGCCGTCGCACTAAAAGACTTGGCTAATTTAGGTGTGCCAGGCGATCGAGAGCGTTGATAATACATGAGCCGTTGCGCACACATTCGAGCGCCGCTGTTGGACAGGCGTGAGCAGCTCTGCGTTGCTTGTCGGCAGACGTGCATAGAGGGAGGCACACTGTATGCACGCGTGCACCATGACAGCAGACGGCGACGCGTCCTGGAGCTCGCGCAGATGCTCATAATCCAGCAAAAGCGGTGCAAAGATTTCGTTCTGAAAATCCCTCGATAGATTCCCGGCAATTTCAAGTCAAAGCGACACAGGGCCACCAGTGCTACAGTGCTGTTGGAAATTTACAGCGGACAGTCCTGCTAGTCAGGCAGGAGACCTTGCGGTTGAGGCGGCGTCCAACCGAGCTACAAAAACAGCGGTGTGATACTGTATCGAATCGATCCAAGGCAAACAAACGCAACAAAAAAGGCGCTCGTGCGAAATACACGTACAGTGTCTCACAACAAACACACTTGAAAAAAAAGTTTTCAATTGGGCAACCCGCATCATACTCACTCGCAACTAGCCGACCCAGTTCTACCCATTACAGCAAAACGGACACTGTTACCGTCGCAGTGGTTCCTCAAACCGGTTTTCAAACGCCCTCTTGTGCGTGCGTGTGCGCACCACTTGACATCGAAGGCTTTGCTATCGCAGTGTGTCGGCAAAACCCCTCAAAAGGAGCGTTCAGTACACCACCTGCGTCCACCCATAGTCGACAGTCGACACAAGCACCGGTGAATACAAAAGCGGCTTTTCTCCTCGTCACAGAAGCGCTTAGGTTAGTCACAACTAGGTCTTCGTTCGCTGTATTCTCCACTTTCAAAGGCGCAGCGCATGTTCGGGAAGAAATATCAGAGTTGTACCATTCATCACCTCGCCTCCAAGTCCACGTGTCTCAGCGTTGAATTCTTCGCCTAAACGGTTTTATCCAACGCACGCATCCGAGTCATGTCTTCAACTCCCCAACCCCCCCCCCCCCTCTTCAAGTTGCAGCTCTTTTGTAGCCCCACCACGACCCCCCCCCCCAAGAATTGGTCTAGTCTTCCAACCTGTAGAAACTGATACAAATGAGCGTTTAGCGTCCTTTTCGGTATTCTCCGATATATGAAACAGCGAAATAAGGCAAATTAGACCAAACAAGATTCCAATTAGACGCTATTTCGGTGCCAACTATTTCAACGTGACCCCAACCCTCATTTCTGCACCCCCACCCAAATTCCAGGGTCGGCCTGACCCAGTCAAGGGCAGTGTCAACATTTCAAACCATTTCGTATCAACGCTATGTAATAATCAATTAAAATTTAAAAAGAATTCGATCAGCGCATGTACCCGCAGTTTCTCTTCGACTCTGTCGACCTCGATGCCCAGCTGGTCCACGACCTTGTCGCCGTGCTCCAACAGCACCTCCTTGAACTCCTCCACCGTCTCCAGGGACTTCACCTTCTGAAATTATGGAACCAGAAAATATAAAAACCTCAACACGCGGCGGCATGCACATAAGGCAAGCGCTGTGCTTAATCAAGGGCTTATGTCTGCGTGCCAGCATCCCTGCAACCGATTAATGAACGGCGGCGGTGGGGGGGGGGTTGGTAAAACCCCCCAATTTTGCGGTACACCCCCCTTGGATAGTTGCGCCAAAATAGGTACCGAAGTAGCTATTTGGAACCTATTTTGCTGGCCAAAATAGGGTCCAAATAGCCGTTTCTGTGGTCGTAGAATGCGTGCGTGCTTGTTGTTGTTGTTGTTGGATTAGGGGCAACGCCAGGAGGCCGTCAATGGCCCATAGAGCATACCCATATCCATGACGCCTTCCTCTGTCTAGGGCCCCGCAATTAGCCAAAGACCTTCGGAAGAACGCCATCGATAATCTAGGGCAGCGATGTGCGTGCGTGCGTGCTTACGCATACGCGAGTATGCGTGCGCGCTTATGGATGGCGTGCGTGCGTGCGTGCGCGCGCGCGCGCTGCAGCACCAGGAATAGCTGTTCCACGTCGACACGATCGCCGTCAAGATAGGCCCTGGCGACGGCCTTGCCGTTGAAGTCGATCTCGGCCTTGAAGCGGTTCTTGCCCGGCCCCAAAATCGTCGCCTTCACGTCGTGGATGGAACTGCACACGAGCAACGTTTAGTGCATTGGCGCGCGGGAGGGCATACCTGTAACCGGGAATTGGACCTGGAGGAGGGGGAGGGTTCGGGCACTTTCTGGGGGGGGGGGTGGTGGGTGGGGTGAAAATCTGGAAGAGGGGGGGGGGGTCTGGGAAGGAAAATATAGGCACTTTTTGGTCGAAAAGACACTGTAAATAACCCAATATAGGCACTTTTTGGTCGATTTTTGCTCAAAAGCACTGTACAAAACAGATTACAATTTTCAGTTTCAAATTTCTGGGGGGTCGGGGGGGGGGGGGGGGTTGGGTCAAAAACAGCAAGTGGGCGGGGGAGGGAAACCCCCAACCCCCCAGTTACAGGTATGCGGGAGGGTATTTCTAAATTCAATGGAGAATTGAAAAAAAGGAAAAATGTTCAGTGGACAGAATGCGATTAGCAGTGCGAGCTCGTATATTTTGGCGCTCGGCGCAGTATGATTCCGGTCAAACATAATAAATAATGCGCGACAATTACCCATAGGATACACTCTTCACGGCAGCAAATCATTGAACAAAGTACAAAAAAATAAAATAAAATTAAAAAAAAACGCAAACAAAACCAGCAAAATCACTCACCCGCACACGGGATCGCTATTGAGAATCTCCACCAATTCAGCCACGTCCTGTGGTCGGATGGACCTGAATAGAGCAGTAATTTTGGACCTGAATAGAGAAAAGGCACCTTTGGACAAATCTGGGAGGGGCTCAAGCAATTTACGATGTCGGATTCCACGCTTTTTCAAGAGTACAATTTGAAGTTTTTCTTGAAATTCTAATGTAAATGCCGATGTTCCAAAGCACACCATTGTCTTGTCTTTCACTGTTCGGGAGAGGAGGGAAGGGGCTGCTCACTTTAAGGTGGAGGTGCTCATTGAAAAGTCACGATATTTTTATACCAAAACAATTATAAAAAAAGAACAGAAAACACGCACTTTCCCGCGAGATGGCTGACGTTCTGCTTGACGATCACCAAGGCGACATTGGCCATTAGAGCGCCAATGCAGATGGAGCCGATGCTGTCAAAGAGCGGGTTACTGTAGTAGTAGCTGAGGCCCAGGAATACGGTAGCGACCGTGACGCCCGTCATCGCGAACGCGTCCTCCAACAGCACCACGTTCGTGGTCGGGTCGCGCGCCAGTTGTACTATAGCGTGTGCTAGTCCGTGCGGGTACGTGTGTGTGTGTGTGTGTGTGTGGGTGAGTGTGTGTGCGTGTGTGTGTGTGAGGGCGTGTGTGTGTGAATGAGTGTGTGTGTGTGCGTGCGTGCTGGTGCGTGCGTACGGGTGCATGCGTGCGTGCGTGCGTGTGTGTGTGAGTGCGTGTGTGCGTGTGTGTGTGTGAGTGCGTGTGTGTGTATGTGCGTGCGTGCGTGCGTACTGGTGCGCGCTCGCTCATCAGAGTCAGTATTGCAATACAACGGATTTTTGTTTAAAAAAATGCACGCCGAGATAACAACAACTACAACATACCGTAGTGAATAAAGCTCAGGTTGGCAGTGCGCGCTTGTCGCATAATATTGAGAAAAGCGTAGGAGACGGAGACGCCTTGCAGAGAAAAGGAAATCGCCAACGGAACAAAGCCCTGGAATTTTTTTTTACATAGATAGACATTGAACGGCACGCACGCACAGGCACGCACGCACGTACGTATATCATCCCCGCACCGGAACGCACGCACGCACCTATATCACCCACGTACAGGCACGCACGCACGCACGCACGGACGTAACTGGCACTCACGAACAGGCAGGCACGCACGCACGCACACGCCCACACTACCACACGCACCCAAACTAGCGAGTCAGTCAACTCGGCGGGATGCAAAATGCCGTAGATGCCGTGATAGACGTTGATGCCGCAACCGCAGCCAAAGATGGCCACTCCGCTAATTAATGAGGCCACGTAGCGGACGGGCGCGTAACCGTAACTGAAATTTCAATATTTCTATTCATTTATTTATTTTTTCACCGACGTCAATCAAACAGTAGGACCATTTTCTTGCCACTTCTGCAGTTCGGTTCAACCGTCATATTTTAAGAAAGTTATTTACAAACTGAGAGAAACACAGTGGATTAAAACAAACAAAGCAAAATTAGTTGTAAAATTAAAAAAAAAACAACTCACGGGTGGGTGCGGTTGGCCTTTTTCCCAGCGTAGTACAAGCCAACGGCCAAACACACCTCAACAAAGTTCACAGCTCTGTTGCTACAATTAATCAGCAATTTAAAATTAAACTTCACCCAAAAAAGTGAATTACTAAATATTACGCAACAACAATAGAATGCAAAATAAAATTTAAAGTAAAATGAGGTCCAGAAACACTGCCAAATAGCAATTCAATTCAGCCCATTCAAATAAACCGGTTTTAACTTTATGTCGCAATTGGTGAACACAACTCGGCACTCCTGCTGCAAGAGTTAGGCTGATTGAGGCTGTGGCTAGGCCGTACCTGATTAAGGCTGTCCATGAAGCCGTGTGAGGCCTCGGCGAAGAGACTGCTACTGCCAGTCACGAACCATCCGAAGCCCTTCAGGGTCGCGTCGCACACGTTGACGCAGAGCGCAGTCAGCACCACTCTGAAGGGCAGCGCGTGGCCGCAGTGGTAGAGAATCGGCCTCTTGCGCGCAAGGTCCTGGGTTCGATTCTTGATGGAGAGCCACTAGACCGAGGACTTGCCTTTCGATGGATTCTCTCCCTTTCGATGGATGCCCTAGATTACAGATGGCGTTCTTCCGAAGGTCTTTGGCTGATTGCCGGCTCTGGGACAGAAAGGCGTCATGGACATGATGGGTATGATGCTATGTGGGCCATTGACGGCCTCCTAGCCCCTAATCCAACAACAACAACAACAACTACTCTCTGAAGGTCACCAGTTTTGGGTACCCAGACGGTCTACCAGCAATCATGAGTGCCTTGCAGAGTGGAGAAGGCGACCCTCGCCTGGGGGAGGGGGGGGACGCAATCCCAGTCAAGCAAGACACTGACAAGCGAAGGGGGCCGCCGCACGCACGCACCGTGCCGACTGTGTCTGGCCGTGTTGGGTAGTGGGCCAAATGCCTCCTTGGATCATACCTGTAACCGGGTCTGGAAGAGTGGGGGGGGCAAATGGCCCAATTCTAGGGGGGGGGGTGTCTGGAGCAAAAAGTGGGGGTACTGCCCTTTTTTGAGTTATATATACTGGTACTTTTTGGTCAAAAATGGGTATAAATAGGGTCTAAACAGTGTTATTTAGCTGTTTAATGGTCATATAACACTGAAAAGCATTGAAATACACCAACGTTTACTCAGTTTTATCGTTTTAGTCAGAGTGAAAATCCCTTGGGAAAATTCTGGGGGGGGGGGTTGGGGGTGGTTGAAAAAATGGGCAGGTATGCCTTGGAGGGGGTCGACCAAGGGGGGGGGGGCCGATAAAAACAGACACAGTCGCATCAAAAGCGGGTTGTCTAAACCGCCCCCCGTCGTTCATCCCTCCCCGGCCCCGCCCCCCCCCCGGGCCTAATCGCTCAGCTCACCTGAACGGTTTGGACGCGAACACGGTTTGGGCGTGCGATTTTTTTGCCCCTTTCTTGCTGGGGCGCCGCGCAATGAGACACGCAGTCGCGGCCGCGCCCGCCTCCACGACCCGGGCGACCCTCTCCGGCGAACCGTGACGCTGCAAAGCAAAAAAAAAAGAAATGCAAAAAAAACCAATACAATACGATGACATTGACACGACGAGTCGTTCGGAGAGTCAATACAGGGAGGCGTAAAAACACATTCGAAATAGTGCCATATTTTCAATAAATGCGACTTCCCTTTCTAAGGATTTTCCACCAACCTTTATGTATGACACATGCTGTGATGTGCACCCGCAATACAGTGCAGGATAGACTAAAGCTGGGGTGACCCACAACCCCCCCCCCCCCCCACCCAGTTACCCCTCTGAGCACTGAACTGAGGTTTAGCCAGTAAAGACGCTGCCAAAATAGCGACATGCACAGACCAATATCGCAGCGTTGTACACGTCCTTCTCCAAATAGTACGTGAGCGGTGCGTCCGCGTCGCTCGATAGGTTGGGCAGGCGTCGGTTGCTGTGCTTCTGCCGCGTCGTCAGGTCTTCCAGGTCCAACTCGGTCAGGCCGTACTGCCTGAGGGCGTAGGACCTCTCAATTAGGTCCGGCAATAGGTTGGACTTGTCGTCGTCAGGCCGCGCCGACTTCCGAGACGCCTTGACGATGTGAATGATTCGCTGGTCGTCGGCAGGCCTGCCGACAGATGTCGACAGGGAGAAATTTCGACGAGCATCGAAAATCAGTTGCCGACAGGCGAGAAAGGAAGACGAAGACGACGAGGCTGTCGACGACTGATGTCGACAGACCGTCGGCAGGTCGGCGACAACAACTGTCGACAGACCGGCAGCGATCTGTCGACCGTTCGACACGCTGACGACGAGCGCGTGACAACGGACGGCGGTCGAATTCCACCCGCGGACGGAAAACACTGAAAAGAAACGTAGGTAACACTAGCGGCAGGATTCCCATAGGGGGGCCCTAATTCAAAAATCGGGGACCCTCACATAACAGGGGGGTCACAATGCAAATACTGATTTGCGCGTCTTGTATGCACTTTAGACATGATAAAAAGGTGCGCATTAACTTGAATGATGTAGCTAGCTGCTGGATGGTCATGATCCTCAGAACGTATGTGATGTGATTTTCGGAGTGAGTGACAAAATTTTTTGATTCTCTGCTATGTGATGCGGTCAGTTAGACGAGTCAGCAAGCCTACTTCTATTAGAATTAAACAGGTGGATAATAATACTGCCCGTCTGTGACTCCCAGGGATGCATGAAATATTTTTAATTTTCTTCAAATATAATTTTTTTTTTAATTAAACAAAACTTAACCCTGGTGACTGCCTACTCCCTTGCTGCACTTACGGAACATCAGCGTTGCTGCCAAGCTTCTATTCCTCTATATTCGGCGCTAATGTATTTCGCGGGATCCCTATACTTTTGGCGGGTCCCTTAACCCCACGCGGGTCCTTTCACCTCAGGCGGGTAATCGAACTAAAATCTCCCAATCAGCCCCCCCCCCATCTCTAATATTGGTTCCAGCAATTTCTCAAACTCAAGCAATGGGCTGGGGCGCTGAGGTAGTAGCTTCAGATCATATGTAGCGTACGAAGCGTCAAGCGAAGGTACAGCATAGCGGTGCTACATAGTCAGCACGAGTTAGTATGACCAACTCGAAAGTTCACCACCAGAGAAAGTCACTATCACTGTTCCCTGTCTGCACGTTATAGAGCATGTACAAGCCGCTACATGACTCTACAAGTCGCTATTTAGGTCGCACACACCAGTATTGCAATGTGACCCCCCTGTTATGTGAGGGTCCCCCGGTTTTTGAATTAGGGCCCCCCTATGGGAATGAATCCTGCCAACACTAGCGTTTCGGAACGCAGAAACAAAAAAAAGCAAAATATAAAAATGTCGACAGATACACGCACCCGACGCTAGCAGCCGTCTTCGCATTTTTGTTTCGCTCGCAGGAAAACTTGGGAATATGGGAAAAATCTTCCCATATGCACCATATGCACCATATGCACGGTTACGCTTAAATGCAGCACACGTTATATGCAGCACAGGTTGTATATGATAAAGAATGCAGGCAGGTAAAGTATGCAGGCAAGTCGACTTTTGCAGCCTAAGACTAAGTCTAAGCTAAAGCCTAAGCAAAAACCTAAGCCTAAGCCTGCACGGGGGGGGGGGCTTCGTTATTCCGGTGCGACATTTTTCTCTCTTGTCTCTCCATCTCGCATATCTCTAAACCAGGGGGGGGGGGGGGGGGGTTATCGGGTGACCGAAGGCAACGGCCACTTTTAGGCACACTGCGTTTTGAGCTCACCACCTCCCCACCTCCCCAACCTTTAGCCTCAGTTTTAGGCTTAGGCTTAGGCTTAGGCTTTGGCTTTTGGTTAGGTTTAGTGTTAGTCTTTGCTTAGGCTTAGGCTTTTGCTCTTGCTTTGGCTTAGGCGTTTGCTTAGGCTTAGGCTTAGGTTTCGGGGAAGTGTGGAGGTGGGGGAGCTCAAAACGCTATTAGCGCACTTTTATCTGTCCGTCCGTGCACGTGCATGGGCTCGTGCGCGTGTACGTGCATGTGCGCGTGCGCGTGTATATGTGCGTGCATGCGTGGGCGCGTGCACTGCCTGTGCGTGCGCGCGTGTGCGTGCATGTGCACGTGTGCCTGTGCGTGCGCGCGTGCACTGCCTGTGCGTGCGCGCGTGTGCATGCATGTGCGCGTGTACTTCTAAGCCTAAGCAAAGCGAAAGCCTAAGCGAAAGCCTAAGCGAAAGCCTAAGCGAAAGCCTAAGCAAAAGCCTAAGCCTAAGCTCATCCTAGGCCTAACTTAATATAAACAAAAATTCAATATCGTAACTATAAGCCTTCAACGGAGCGACAAGGGAAAAAATGTCGCACCGCAATAACGAAGGCCCCGTGCATATGGTGCATATGGTGCATATGGGAAGATTTTTCCCGGGAATATACAGTTGGAGGGGGGGGGGGAAACAAGTTCATTGTGCCATTGTGCCATTGTGCCGAGAGAAACACACCATAATATTTTAAATGCGTCGACGCTCAGTGCTCAAATATTAAAACAACGCGTCACACGCCACATTTCTTTTTACAACACTTTGATTTTATGTAATCTTCTAATAAATTCTATCTATTTCTATATTTTTTAATTCATATTTGGTTGTACAGGGCGGGCCATTTAGCTATCGTCGGTTTCATTTCGTTGTAACTGCACCGCTTTGCAATGTTACACGCAATGCTTTGCAAACGAATATGTTACACCTATGCTTGTGGTGACGTGTCAAACGTGCCTGTTTCGACCGAGTCTCCACTTAGGCTTCAAAACTTTCAATTACCTCAATTACCCAAACTTTCAATTACCCCATAATCTCTTCAAAAAATGGCGATTTACCCTCAAGCCTAATTCCGTTTATAAGCATAAAATAAATAAAATTTATATACACCACAAGAATATATGCGATGGGCTCCTGCTGTCAGGAAGCGGTAGAAGCGTTGGCCCTGGCCCCACTTTCCATAGGAGTCGACATATAGGTCCAGCGGATTTGCCACGGCTTGGCAGTCGACGAGAAAGGAGCACTCGTTCAAACCCGCAGGCAAACTGAGCGGCACCTTGCGAGCCGACGCCAACTCGCTGAGTTTTCCGCTGGGCAGCAGCACAGACAGTGCCTCGTCTACTGAATCCACAAAGTGCGGCTTCAGCAAGCCCTCCGAGCTGATGTTGTCGTTTGCTTTGTCGTCGCTCATTTTCTAGCACACTTTCTCTACATACAACTTCAAAAAGAAAGATCCGTTGCGGGCAATTACCAAAAAACGCAACAGACGCAACAGACGCAACAGACCCTAAGCCTAAGCCTAAGCAAAAGCAAAAGCCTAAGCAAAAGCCTAAGCCTAAGCAAAAGCCAAAGTCTAAGCCTAATCCTAAGTCGTTGCGTCTGTTGCGTCTGCTGCGTCTTTTGGAAATAGCCCAACTGCGAGCATGTGGTGCCCGCGTTGTTTTAGTATTTAACAGTTGAGCACTGAGCGTCGACGCATTTAAAATATTATGGTGTGTTTCTCTCGGCACAATGGCACAATGGCACAATGGCACAATGAACTTGCTTTTCCCCAGTTGGGGGGCAGGAGGGGCGGAGGGGGGCGCATAATGTCGAGTTTCAACCCCTAGTGGTACACAGTGGGACATAGTGGGACAACCGTATTCTTCGCCGAATAGCGTGTTTTTCTGAATTCAAGTTCAACTGCATTGCATCAGAGTCGCGGGCAACAAGGAAATCGATAAAGCGCAAGATCGAGATGGACGTTTGTGGTTGGAACGATGTGCGCCAGATCCTACAAGAAATGCGGAGCGGCACATCGGAGCGAACGGCTCGTTCAGCCCCCAAAGAAATTAGCACAAGTTGGACGTCGCGCCCTTCGTCAACACCGCTGTCGCGCAGCAAGGCCCACTGCCCACCAAGTACCGACTTCGAAGCGTCGTCGTGAGCGCGCGCTCATTTCGCGTTGAGTGACATTCACCACAGCCGCTGGTTTGTTGTGTTGTACCACTAGGGGGGGGGGGCCAGCGTCGACCGCGGCCACTACACGGCGAACTGCCTGTTCGACGAGCTCGGCTCCTGTGGCGGTTCAACGACTGCAGCGTGGTGCACCCCGGAGCCGACTGGGCCTCCGTCGACAGTCAGGACGCATCATGTCTGCTGTTCTACGACCGGCAGACCTGACAGTCGTCCTCACTGTCCCTCAGTGCCTGATTCTCATCGCGCGAGCTTCTCGTTTCCCTTTGCGCTTTCCGTTAATTGACCGTGTGACATTTGGCGTGCTCAGACTAGTCGAATAAGTCGTCGCTCAACGCCAAACAACAGTCGAGAAAGGCACGTTTAGCTGAAATTCAACATAGATGTACGCCTCATCGCCAGGGGCATCACACGCCACCATCACACTCCTTACAGTGGCACTCCTTAGTCCTTTTACTGTAACAGTGCATATAGCGCATGCTGCAGGCAAAACCGCGGTGTGACCTTTGTGGTGTGGATTTGTAATAACATTGAGTCAATAGAGAGAATTTCAAAACAAAGTCTTTGACCACGTTTGCTGGATTATGAGCATTTTGCACAAGATGGCGAGCACACTGCGTAAAAAAAGTTGCCGTGTCGTGGTCAACTCTGGTGCACGCGTTTCTACGCGCCCAGCAAAGCAAAGGTGCGTCAACGCCCGTCGAACAGCGGCGCGCGCTCGAATGTGTGCGAAACGGCTCATGGTATCTACGCTTTTGATTGCCTGACACACCTAAATTGGCCAAGTGTTTTAGTACGACTACAGTGTATGTAGCAGTCTGCAGTCGAACAACGTTTGCTCAAGGAGTCAACACTTTCCTTTGACGCGCTGTTGCAGATCCAACGCGGCATACGGTACATACTGTAGCTGCTCCCCTGAATCGTGTGCACTACTATTGCTGCATTGCAATATGGTCTCGGCTGCGACGGCCGCAGGAAGGGCAAGACTCTTCTTGGCAGCGTTCGCAATACTGAGGCTGTCCGGCTCTTTTGCAGGTACGGTAGTAATTCTGTAAATGCAGTGCAAATTGCCAGACCATGGTTTATGTACGTGTTCACGCTAAGAGAATTCGTGACGCTTCAGGGCTTGAGAGCTGCGAGATGGCCGACGGCGCGCCAGAGCGCTGGATCGAAGGTTCGACTTTGTCTTAAAGTCTTCTCTGTTGTGGGACTGACTGCTCAAAGTCGGTACCTAATACACGGATAATACACGAGATCTAAACACGAGAACCGCTACTGCTGAGCATTTTTTACGCGCGTCATGTCCACCTCATCTTAGTCAGTACATGTCGTTGCAATTTACTCGGCTTTCCAGTATAAATCGCGCAATACGCCAAGAAGTGCACCCGGATTTGACTTTTCGTTATGTTACGGCGTTTTTCACGCACAATATGCGAGCGAGAATGTGCCGAAGAGTGCTCATTACAAACGTGCACACACCGCGAGCGCAAACGGATTTACATAGGACGGCTTTAGTGGAGGTGGACGTGACTGCGAGTCCAGAGAACGTCACGATGCTCTCCTCGCACCCCAGCGGTCCGACTTTCTGCTACGAGCTTCAACGCGAAAAATACTACGGCAGCGTCGCCGCGTTCGCCTTCTACTCGCAGCCAACGCAATGCCAGCTCAAACCCTGGCTTCGACGACAACAACAATCAAGACAACTATACCGACGGGCCCTGAATCAACAAGCCAGAACCCTGACCATCTACCCAGAGACCAAAGGCCCGAACGGAACCACGGAAACGAATAGCACACAATCGCAAAGGAAAAAGAATTCCTGTCCTATTACGCTTCCAGGTTGGTGATCCAGCGTCGGAGACGGTAGGGGAGGAGCGCATGTGCATACAGCGGATACATACACATGTGCTCACTGCTAAGTTGCTAACGCGCGCGCCAGCGCACGCACGCACGCACGCACGCACGCACGCACGCACGCACGCACGCACGCACGCACGCACGCACGCACGCACGCACGCACGCACGCACGCACGCACGCACGCACGCACGCACGCACGCACGCACGCACGCACGCACGCACGCACGCACGCACGCACGCACGCACGCACGCACGCACGCACGCACGCACGCACGCACGCACGCACGCACGCACGCACGCACGCACGCACGCACGCACGCACGCACGCACGCACGCACGCACGCACGCACGCACGCACGCACGCACGCACGCACGCACGCACGAACGAACGCCCGCACGCACGCACGCACGCACGCACGCACGCACGCACGCGCGCACGCACGCACGCACGCACGCACGCACGCACGCACGCACGCACGCACGCACGCACGCACGCACGCACGCACGCACGCACCCACGCACGCACGCACGCACGCACGCACGCACGCACGCACGCACGCACGCACGCACGCACGCACGCACGCACGCACGCACGCACGCACGCACGCACGCACGCACGCACGCACGCACGTACGCACGCACGCACGCACGCTCGCACGCACGCACGCACGCACGCACGCACGCACGCACGCACGCACGCACGCACGCACGCACGCACGCACGCACGCACGCACGCACGCACGCACGCACGCACGCACGCACGAACGAACGCACGCACGCACGCACGCACGCCCGAACGCACGCACGCACGCACGCACGCACGCACGCCCGCACGCACGCACGCACGCACGCGCGCACGCACGCACGCACGCACGCACGAACGCACGAACGCACGCACGCACGAACGCACGCACGCACGCACGCACGCACGCACGCACGCACGCACGCACGCACGCACGCACGCACGCACGCACGCACGCACGCACGCACGCACGCACGCACGCACGCACGCACGCACGCACGCACGCACGCACGCACGCACGCACGCACGCACGCACGCACGCACGCACGCACGCACGCACGCACGCACGCACGCACGCACGCACGCACGCACGCACGCACGCACGCACGCACGCACGCACGCACGCACGCACGCACGCACGCACGCACGCACGCACGCACGCACGCACGCACGCACGCACGCACGCACGCACGAACGAACGCGCGCACGCACGCACGCACGCACGCACGTACGCACGTGCGCACGCACGCACGCACGCACGGACGCACGCACGCACGCACGCACGCACGCACGCACGCACGCACGCACGCACGCACGCACGCACGCACGCACGCACGCACGCACGCACGCACGCACGCACGCACGCACGCACGCACGCACGCACGCACGCACGAACGCGCGCACGCACGCAGGCACACACGACGCGGCCTGCTATGTACATCTTCAGACATATTCGCTTTTTCGTGTCCCGACCAAGCAGTGCGCCACCTAGCGCATGCAATTCACGCATCTTCGAAATCGGCCGACGAATTTGTTACGAAATTCCGGCGGCTGACTGGGGAAAAATTCAAATTCACTTATGGTCGTGTTGAGGGTGAACAAGCGAGTGCAGCGTTGGCTGTAGGGAACCTGATTACAGACCCCACGATCTGTGTAATCGTCTTCTTGAGAGTACACGTCTTGATCTTTGCATACACAGGTAGACACAACGAAAACCACAACATTTTGTTTAGAATAAACCAGGATTCTTAGTCGCTGCGGAAACTGGCACTCCCATTGCAAAAAGGAATTTTCATATTCGATCAGTGAAATCTACGCAAAATGAAAACAGAAGACGCAAAACAAGAGCATCGGCGGACAATAAAGTAGAGGTGAGAGTGAGACTCAGTGTTTGAACAATAAAAAAATAGGGGAGTTGAAAAATGCGGCCTTTCCGAGCAATCAGTTCAAAAATGCGCTTCAACAAAAGAAAACAGCATTCGTATTTTAAATGCGAGCAGTTGGGCCTTTGGCCGTTCGAGAAGTGGGCCGATTGGGGCCTCCTTGAGCGTACGGTATGTGATTTACCGTAAAACCTACGATAAGGGCCCCCTCAGGATTAGCCCTCCCTTGTACAGGGTGTATCAAAACTATATGCACCACCCCCCCCCCCCCCCCAGGGAAATTCTGGTTGGACGGATTTAGCTGAAATTCAACGTAGTTGTAGGCCAAACAAAAATACATGACCAAATTAAATTTCCTGAAAAACGAACAGCCGAGCGTCGATATATGAGCAATCATCCGAGGTAGAGTGAAAAAAAAACTTGTCAGTGAAGATTTCGATTTGCTGTCACCACTTCACCCGTTTCTTGGCGAATCAGCAGTGGTCGGCCGACGTCGGATCGGTCAGTGATGGCCACGTCATGCAGCTCTCTGTTCCAGCGCTCGGTGACACATCGTTCCGATCGCTTCAGCTTCTGAGCTACCCATTTTCAAGTGATGAACTGTGCACCTGTGTCATGTGCCGTTCGGAAAGTCACTGCAGCCGCTTCATCGACGAGACGCCGCACTTGGGCAGTGTCGTTGACACCTTTCGTAAGCGCGGCATGGCCCTCGACACTCGTTTAAAACCGCTGTTTACCATTCAACGAGAAATTGTTGCCATAAAACACGCAGTAATGTTTTTTTCACTGTACCTTGTATGATTGCTCATCTAGACGCTCGGTTGTTTGTTTTTCATGAAATTGAATTTGGCCATTTTTTTTTTGATTGGCCTGTGTATGTACATCTATGCCAATGTTGAATTTCCGCTAAATCCGTTCAAACAGTTCCCTAGGGGGGGAGGGGTGGGGGTGCATATAGTTTTGATACACCCTGTACTTTCAACCTTGCCTTACCCAGAAGCACTATTGGAAAAAAGGCTCTATGGAAGATTTACGGTAGGCGATTTCTTCAGGACATTCCCTTGAACATACACATGGGTGTCGGCTTTACGACGTATATGTTCAACCGAACTTTGCCACTTTACGTCGCCGGCTCGGCTCAGTGGAACAAAAATGCCGTAATCCGGAGATTCGATGATAAACGGTTGGAAATGCAATTCACATACGTTCTTCTGGAACCGGATTTCGCTTGTGACGACGTTTTTCCGGTTGAGGCACGTGGTCAACGGCCAGGTCGCGTCTTTGTTCATTACATGACACCTTTTTTATTTTCATAGTGATACACCGTACAGTAAATGCTGTCAGGGCGCCAGGTATTCAACCTCTGTTTAGGGGCACTGTTTGAGGAGGGTGGAAGGCGCTGTTACTGTGAATTGTGAATGCTTCACTGTGTGCTGGGGTGGGGAGGGGAGGGGGCTGGAAGAGTTTCAGTAAAAGTGCTTGCGTGGTCTTCCGGCCTTTTGAGATCGTTCTGCACATCTCTAAATGTACAGTAGAAGCGTTGGCATCGCAACGGCTGACAAGTGAACAAACCGCTCGTCAGCGTAAATCCCCTAATTGTGCCTCCTCCAACTCCAATATTGTCCTGGGTCAAAGAGGTAGAAGCCATAGCGCCCCGGGGGACACTATTGGAGTTTTTGCGGCAACTGTCAGCCCTCTGAAGAAAAAAACTATTGCGTACCTAGCTATGAAAGGCATGCTGGGCCGCACACGTTTAGTGGTGCCAAAGCTCCGATATACTTTCTTCGATTCAAAACGCCTAGCTCGCCTGGACGCCGTCCAAAAGGCTCAGTTTCACCAGGCAGACAGTTTCGGACCTAGCGCGGGCTACGAGTGCCAGCTGGGTACGTTTGGCCAAATTCCAAAATGCGGGTAGAGAGACACGTGAGTGTCATGTGTGCAGAAGAGGTCATCTACGCCCTGTGCCCGAGTACGGACCTGCGGCGACTCATTTTGACCGCCTATTTCAAGGAGAAGCTCAGTCTACAGGTGGGTTGGCAAGCGCGGATGAACGTACCGTGCATCCTCCAATAGCGCCTCACCCTGAAAACTATACCTGCACCGTACGTGCTATGTGCACTACTACACAAAACTGAAAATTGAGACTGCTATGTGTCTTGTACTATGGGTAGCAGCAGCAGTGCCAGGTAACGGTTCGTGCTTATCGCACCTCGGCTTGCATTGAGGTTTACCATGTAGTTCATCGCGATATTGCATTGCCAAGTCTTTTAGGAGCTGGTGAAGCGCGTTGAGGTGGCGATGCAGGACAATTGGGGAGCGGACAACGACTATATAGTGGCGGCTGGCTACCGCTATCCGTACGCAAAAATCACAATGGCGTATGATCCCAACTACTGCGTAATGGTGCTGGGGGAGTACAGTGGTCGGGCCCATTCGCCAACAATTCTGGCGGCCAAACTGCAGAAGTACAGTACCACTGACTGACTTCGCTGATTCGCGCAACCGAGTAGAGCAAGACATTGTTTACAGCAGCATTCTGCCGCAGCAGTTGTAGAGTAGAGCAAGCATTGTTGAAACGTTACAACGAATCCTTCCCTTCCTGGTTCAAGAGTGTCACCGTATACGTCTGAGTGCGTGTGTCGGGAACAGAACGTGTGTCTTCTCTCTACATACCGTAAATAAATAAATAAATAAATAAATAATTAATAATAATAAATAAATAAATAAATAATAATAGAAAATAATAATAATAATAATAAATAATAATAATAATTATAATGATAATAATAATAATAAATAATAATAAATAAATAAATAAATCCTCCAATGGCGACCCTCTCCAACAGTGTACCGCTCTCCAATAGTACCATCTGGTAAGGGGAGATTGAAGTGTATATAGCGTCTGGGGGCACACTATCAGAGGCAGTACTCACTGGCGGATCCAGGATTTTCTGACAGGAGGGGGCAAAGTCGCAAAATGTTTCCCGGAAAAGTTCTATTGGAGAGCCATATTTCGCACGTACGTGCTTTTCGAACTTTGCAGCATTTGAAACAAGCAGTTGCGCTGCAGGCAACAATTGTTGCATTGCTACAGTGCAATGAGAAAGCTTGTGACTTTTTGGCGCAATTTTCAATGTCGACTAGCCATCCCTACATTTCAAAACATTTTTATTTAAGTGTCGTCCAAAAGCCTGCGCCGCAGGACAAAATTTCGGATTTTCAACGTTCTTCTGAGCATTTTTAAATACAAAATTGGGCTGACCTGTCCGATTTGGTCAGCTTGCATTTACGCTTTACCCTTTACGTTCCTTGGACAAGGAAGATCCTTCGTAATTGTCCTACTTCGGATGGCCGCCTGCTATAAAAGATAGCCCTTAGTTCAAACTGAGTCGTTCGTCTACCCACAAACTACAGCGCCGCAGGCAAAAAAATTTCGTTAATGCGTGCGTTAATTTAAGGGAAACGGCTAAAAATAGTTTGATTCGCCCTCTGCCTCTTGCGCCTGCCCACTTGCCCCCCTTTGCCGACAACGACAGGTGGGGGCATGACCCCCCCCCCCCTGCCCCCGGCCTTGGATCCGCTAATGGCAGTACTCTGCATGTGCCACTGCCATGTGCCACACGTTTTCGTGTGTCGTATACACTCGGGCTTGAGCAATAAAGGTACCTATTCATTTGAGCCATAACGCGTCGAAATCCGTTCAGGCAAGCAAAAGTCATAGGCGATTGAAAATTCAAAAATCCGCATTGAGAAAGAAGTGGTCACATATTAGGGTTGTACGCTGACGCGTACACCCTGATTATACCGTCCACGTGCTACATTACCTATGTACGTATGCTAACGGAAACGCAGCTTTTTCAATGCAGGTTTATTTACTGATTAACCGATTTGCTTCTTCAACTAACTTTTATTTGGTGCTTATCCAATAAATTCAAAGTTTGATTAATAAGCACGGAATACTTTAGGATTTCGTCTATAATGAATTATTTGGGAGACTGTTAGTTTTTTCAACCTCTATTTTGCCGGGACCAAGCTTGGGCAAAATAAAAAAACTTAAAAATAGTTGTAAACTGGAAATTTTTTTTAAATTAAAAAAAAAACTGTCAAAATCGTTCGAAGAGTGCTAAAAATAGGCAAAAACGACATTTTTGTGTGTTTAAACGCTATATACCTACTTAGTAGCAGCCTGGATGAGCTAAATAACTATAATTAGCACTATTGGAGGTGTTCTGGAGGCTGTCAAACCAAGACTGGATAGTCATAGTCGTAGTCCGACTCACTAAAAAACCTATCAGTAGTAGAAAGTTGATTAAAATGCACTTCAAAAGGCTCTTAGTGCTTGAGTTGGTTGTTATTGACACTCTACGAAGCTCAAAACACCTTCTGCAACATTGATTTGACATCCAAAACGGTCTCTGAAAACATTTAATAAAAACTTTTGTTAAAAATATTTATTTAATTAAATAATAAAAAAACTTTTGTTAAAAAATATTTATTTAATTAAAAAAAAAATATTTTTGTTTACCCAAGCCTGGCCGGGACCTCTTGTAAGGGGGTAGGGTGGGGGTGGCTTAAACTATTTTACCACGAAAGTTTCAATAGTGTTATTTCAAATGTCGATTTTCCCCAACTGGATTTTTCCAACCAACGTCCACACTTTACACCAATGGCTTGTGTTTTACTCAGACTTATGATCGTTGTTTGCCTTGGATTAGCACACAGTCAACAGTGCGTGTGTGCATTTGATTAGGACGCGCACGATTGAGGCGCGACTACACATGTACTGAGGCGTATGATCGTTTCGAGCGGTGTTGCAGCGTTCAGCTACATGGGTACATGTAACGTGCCTACTGACAGTGTTAGCCTAGAAACTCTTCACGGCTTCGTCCAACGATGGTGCATCTTCGCATCGCCACCAAGGTGTACATGCCATTTGTGACCACGTGCGGACTGGAGACGTTGCTTCCAACTGATAGCTGCAAGCATCCGGGCTTGGATAATGAGATCCTGGGCCACGCTTTGCACTTTCTCAACTGGACGTACACTCTGTTGAGCTACGATGACCTCCCTTGGGGCAACTACAACAGAACGCACGCCGATGGCATTCTGAAGAGAGTACAAGAGGGAAAGGTCGATACGACCAGTTGTACGTGGGCATTGGACGAAACCAGGGAGATAATTGTGCTTGTGTAGGCACATCTCTGTAGTTTCTTGGTTTTTCTCGGACTGAACAATGTCACCACCACTTTAACAGCAATTGTCTCCGCAGAAGTCAATTGTTTGATTTTGCTCACCTTTTGAACGGCGGCTTTGTCGTGGTGTTGAATGGACAGGACACGGACGCGCTTCGCACCGCAATGACAACGCTGAGGATCTTCAGCCTGGAGGTACATATGTACGTGTACTTACCTTCCCTACATTCCGTAATTCCTCCAATAGAGCCGTAGTCTCGTATCGTCCTGCCTCCTACAGTGGGTGACCGCTTGGAAAAACTAGAAATTGAAATTGGGATAGGTCACCGAATACTAGTACAACATCGTAAGTTTTGCACCTAAAATTTTTGCTTTGCTTCATATCACTCGAAGTTCATTGGTTGAAATTGTAGTCCCCCTCCAACCATGTCTCCCTTTGATGGCCGGTAATGGCCTTTAAATTTAATGGCCTTTAAGCCCGGTAAGGCTCATTTACGCGATTCCGGACGGTTCCGGACTGGAACCATGCCAGTGTTTAGGTGCTTCTTTTACTTTTGCTTTCATTCGTTCTTTTCTGGACAGCTTTATTGGTGTCTTCCAAACTCATTTCCGCAAAGTACTCTCCCGATTCGTCACTTTATCGTCAGTTTCACAGAGTGGCCCATATGGTGCGCAAAAATCGGTTCCTGAGAGATGAAACGGCGCGGTCGTTCGTCGACAAACCGCTGATTGCCATGTTTGGCCTTTTGACGGTCGTGTTTATGGGCGTTTTCCAAGGACTGATTGTCACGAAGCTGCTACTGAAGCCTAAAGGTAATGGCAAGCACGACTCTATAATACTGTTCTTGCGCTGCAATAAAATACGGTAGACTACATTACGCGGTACATTATGGATCTATATGTACATAGCCTTGGTATGTCAGAATGTTCACATCTATTCCCCATTATGCATGGAGCGTATACAGTGTGCACCAGCCCGTACCATGCCATCTCCATACGTACACAGATGGAAAGGGGAGGTGGACACCATGGAAACCATAGATTTCCAGGGGAAAAATACAATGCGCACATACCTACCTACACTCTAACACACTCTCACACAGTCTCACTTCAACATACCGTAAATCCTCCAATACAACCCCCCCCCCTCCAATAGTGCCCCCCCCCCCCTCCAATAGTGCCCCCGGGTACGGCAAGGTTGAAATAATTGAGCCCCCCTCCAATAGTGCCCCTGGGGGTAAGGGGTATGTTGTGCCATGTGCCTTTTATGGGCAAAAATATAGTGGTAGGTACATTTATATCGTGTATACACACTATTAAGGAAAATTTTGCAGGTGGCTGCAAAAAAAGAGAATATGTGACGGACGCTCCTTTAGGTCCAGTTTGAAAAAACGTGGTATTAAAAGTAGCCACTTCATCAGATGATCAACTTCAGTTTGGACAAACCGTGTATAATCGAACCAAACGCAGCAACACGTCACATATTCGGCGTTTGTTGTGCTCGCTTCACCCGCTCGCTTGGATCACTGGAAAGGCAGTCCAGGCTGCACCGAGGCCTTTTATTCCTTGGACTCAGAGACGAGAGTGGGCCTTGTCCTTGCCGCCCACAGATGGCAGTCCCGTCCATAGCTACAGGCTAACAGAAGCGGAACAAAGATGAACGAGAATCGAAGTTGAATGTACGGCATGTACTGGTACTTAAGATTGTGAAATGATGCTACATATCACTTACTGTAAGAGCAAGCCACATATTAAATTTTGGAACGGACAGGGCAGTGAAGTTATCTACCTATGCAGTATCTTTGGCTGTGTGCCCTATCCATCCATGCAATGCCTATGAATGGCAGCACATCGTCAGAGAGATGAACGAGTTGTGAGGTTGGATTGATGGTGGTGGTGTTGTGGTTGTGTGCGTGCGATGGCTCACACAACAAACGCCGAATATGTGACGTGTTGCTGCGTTTGGTTCGATTATACACGGTTTGTCCAAACTGAAGTTGATCATCTGATGAAGTGGCTACTTTTAATACCACGTTTTTTCAAACTGGACCTAAAGGAGCGTCCGTCACATATTCTCTTTTTTTGCAGCCACCTGCAAAATTTTCCTTAATACAGTGTTTTTTCGTAAAAGAAAGATTAATCGAAAACTCACGCATGCACACACATACAAATCCACAGCAGCAGACCAGCACGGACGCATGCTCAGTGTTGCACCATAAAGCTTATGAAAAACGTGTACCACTGTACACATTGTGCGTGCGTGCGTGCGTGCGTGCGTGCGTGCGTGCGTGCGTTCGTGCGTGCGCGCGTGCGTGCGTGCGTGCGTGCGTGCGTGCGTGCGTGCGTGCGTGCGTGCGTGCGTGCGTGCGTGCGTGCGTGCGTGCGTGCGTGCGTGCGTGCGTGCGTGCGTGCGTGCGTGCGGGTGTGCAGCTGCGTCATTTTCGTGCATCAAGGGCTGTAACGAGCATCCGTCCATAAATATCAAAAATTTGCCAAAATTTTGGTAGAAGAACCTAGAAAAGAGACAGAGAATGTGGGATGGACTGGAGACACTGCAGCAAAGAACCGTTGATGGGTTTCCCAAGATGACACCTGCAAAAGCGTCACAGGCGTCACTGGGAGTCGAACCAGCGACCTCGCGATCAGTAGTCTGATGACTTTACAAAACGCGCCAAAAATATTGCAACGTAAACTGTAACCTCACGATGTATTGCACCTAGACTGAATTCTTCAGAGGGTTTTTATGTGGGTCATAGATGCGTGCGAAGTTTTGTTTCGATTGATACAGGTGTGAGCGAGCGACAGGCCAAAAGGTTGGAAGGACCCAATTTTTTGTTACATCCACACAATTTTCTCGGTAATGCGCAAGAGTATGGAAACGTGTTGCGACTCAATCGAATCACCCTTTGAATGCGGTTCTTTTGAGCTATCACGTGGCAGAATTCGTCCAGGAAAGCAAAAGTAATGCACGCTCAAAGTTTCGAATGTCGCCCAAAATGGGGGTGTGCCAAGAGAGTCTAGCTGCGAAACATGGAAGTCGGAGAGATCTCATTTGTCAAAAGTGACCTATTCCAGGTCTAGACGAGGAACTGTCATCATTACAGCACAGCTCTGTGACAAACGGTTGAAGCGCCTATAGCTGACAAACTTTTGGGACAAAACACCCAAAAAAAGGCCTTTCAAAGGGGGCCGACCGAGACATGGGCATCGGAGCGCTGCCATTTGTCGAAAGTAACCTATTCCAGGTCCGGACGATTAACTTTCGTCATTGCAGCACAGCTCTGCCACAAACGGTTGAAGCGCCTATAGCTGACAAAGTTTTTTTGGTCGAAATTTGCGAAATTTTGGTTGCCTATATCTCATTATGTGGTGAGAATTCATGCAAGCGTCTTAGACTTTCTTTGTAAAGCTGTTTACGGAAATCAAATAACATTTGGGGGTTTACTCGGCTTTTTTTCGACTTTTACTCTTGTCGCATTTTGGCCAAAAAAAACGACCATGTTCCAAAAAATTACTAAATCGGCCTTAACTCTAGATCCGTAGCACCTAGATAAATTTTTCTTGCGGTCACAAAGTTGCCATCATATACCGCGTGCTCACGCCAAGTTTTGTCCCAATCGACTGAGGCGTTCCAGAGCGGCGCCCCAAAAAGTGTGTGCAGAACAGGAAAAGTGTTAATGCGTTAAGTGTTAAGTTTCGTGTTAATGCGCTCGAGTACCGAAACGCGGGACGGCTTATTCGATTCCGGTCTAGAAGGCGGTTCTTTTGAGCTATCATTCGCCACAATCCGTTCAGGCAATCAAGAGTTATGAGCGACTGAAAATTCAAAAAACCGCATTGCAGAAGTCGTCACATATTAGGGTTGTACGCTGCCGCGTACACCCTGATGTACGCTGCCGCGTACACCCTGATTACTAACCAATAATAGTACGTTTCAGCAACTATTAGCGGTAAATCAACCATTAAATGTGGCAAAAGTGATCAAAATCACCGAAAAATCGGCAATTTTGACAGCGAAACTAGCATTACCATTCAAAATTTTTAGGTTGAAATAATAGAAGCCCCCCTCCAATAGTGCCCCCCCCTCCAATAGTGCCCCCGGGTAAGGAGAGGTTGAAAAAATAGTGCCCCGGGGGCACTATTGGAGGATTTACGGTATACCTGTTCATGCATACCACATGCGCGCCCACCGCAAATCCTCCAATAGAACCCCCCTTCCAGTAGAGTCCCCTGGTAAGGCAAGTTTGAAAGTATAGTGCCCGGGCAGCTATTGAAGGATTTACGGTAGTTCCAGAGGCGCACGCATTCACGACTCCCTCGGAGCTGGTGGACGAGCTGGCGGACGGACGGCTGAAGTTGATCGACCCTGCGAACAGCTGGTTCAAGGGTCAGCTCGACAACTCGAACCTTGAGGGCTTCCGCAGGCTCAGATCGATAGTCGCTGGCGATCCAGACGTATTGGCAACGTCTGGACCAAATGCCACGGAAAGCTACGTCCGGAGAAAGCTCCTGCAAGGTGGTCATGCCGTTGTTATGGGGCAGACAAGGGCCTTGACCTTCATGAGCAGCGGTGAGCTTATGTTGACTTGGTGGACCGTGGAAGACAGCACTTGCACCAGTGCATTTGTAGGTTTGCGTCATTTGAGCGCAAACTTGCCTTGATGTTCTAATTGTCTCCTTTTGTAACTTGCTACATTAGATACCTAGGTATGCAAAGTGAGCGGTTTTTGCCTGTATATCTGTTACTTTTTTGTCTTTTTTTTAGTCTTGTGGGTGTTTGTTTCTTGGTCAGTTTGTTTTAGCGTCACTGTGATTTCGTTTTGTGAGTTAAACTTTTCGTTGCGCAGTCGGGTGGTTACTTTGTAATATGAAAATGCGAAACGATAACGCGTCGCTACATTGAAGGAGTGTTTCAGCGCACAAGTTTGCGTCGTTGCCTTTGCTACTCGACTTTTGTGTTAGAGCCAGAGGTCGACTGAATGACCATGTACATAGATACGTAAAGGTGGGTTTATACTTCGCTCTGTCCGAACACCGTGTAATGACCAATGACATCGCTCTTCAGAACTTTCGGATGTTACCATTCGGATGTTAAGATGTTAGTATTGAAAGATGTTCGTTACCGTACCTGACCAATTTTTTTTCCAACTCAAATATTTTCGACTTCGGCAAATCGGCAAATGAGAATCGGCAAAGTGAGGTTTATTTCCAAAAGGCGACGGCTGAAGAGAGCGATTATGGGCCTGGAGATTCTCAAGAGTGTGCCGCGCAACTCGTTGGTGGTATGTGTGCCCCATGTCGACACTGTCGACACCTGTCGACTTTCGGCACTGTCGACAGAGTCGTCTGCCGCCAGCTCCGTCTAATGCGGGTTTTGGACCCAGAGAGGTGCACAGGAATTTCTACTGGATGGATCGCGAAAAATTCGACGAATTGTAGGAAATATCTCGCCCACCGATTCAGAAGAAAACGACGCACAGGGCTCCAATCTCTGCCGACGAGAGGCTCGCTCGCCATCACTCTCAGGAGTCAGGTCTATTTGTTTCGGTTGCCCCACCACCCCAAAACCCTGGAGGTCGCAGCGGCAGGAAAACATCCGGGATTTTCCCAGAGGGGCGTGCTGTAAATCCTCGGAAATTCTCCCTCCCGTCCCCGCCGCGCCCCGCCATCGTCTATTCCCACCCCCCTCGAAATCTCAAGACACATTTAGGCGCCCCCCCCCTCGAAATCGCACAAAAATTTGGGGAGGTGGCGAGGTGGGGGTTTGAATTTGGAACCCTGCCTTTATATGTACAACATAATTCTTCTTTTTTTTTGTGAATCCACAGTTGTCAACATATTTTTGTAATTCAGGGCCCGCTGCGTGGTCGAAAATACTTTTGCTGTTTTGGCGGCGAAGTGGCGCATGTTTCGTCGGCAAATCAAAGCCGGCGGCGGATCCAGAAATAATTTTTTTCGGAGGGGCGGAAGTATTTTGCAGAAGGGGGTAATTTTTGGATGTTGCTGGGCTATTTCAGCGGTAGTTTGGGCACTTTATCGGTCCATTGTCGGCGATTAACAGGTGAAATCGGCAATCGGCCCCGCGGGTGAAAATGTTGCTAATTTCTACCGCCTACAAGCAATTTTATGCGGAAAAGTAGGTCCGCTAGGCACGTTTCTTCTACCACCGCCTAGTCCCCCCCCCCCCTAAATTTGTGATTTCGGGAGGGGAGTGGGTCCATTCCCCTCTCCCTGGATCCGCCGGCGAATCGAAGCGCCCAGAGACAGTGAACAAGATGGTCAAGGCGTGTGCTCATTTGGGAATTGATCGCGTGTCACTCGGCGTTCGCCTTGTCCTCTCTGAGCTGCTGCAGGCGCGTCGTGTCGAGAATGCAGTTGAGTTCCAGCGTCGCCTCGCAGCGCAACTCGTTGTTGGTCAGGTAGCGCAGGCGATCGCCGACAGTCCTGTAAACAAATGCACGACATGCACTATTCGAACCTGCCCAACTGCACCCCCCCCCCCCCTTTCAAATATGCGACCTTGGGGAAATACCAGTGGTGGGGGCAGGAGGTGTGTAGGAGGAGGTGGGGGGGGGGTCTCCCTCCAGGATTTTTGGATTTCGGCATCACTTTCAGCTACAAGATAGGCCCATACGCGCCCATGTGGGGGGAGGTTGAGACTCATCATTCTGCAGGCACCCCCCCCCCCAATAGATTTACATTTTTACATTTTTACATATTTACATTTAAACTTAAACTATAATGATGGTCAGGATCGCATACCCCGCATATGAAGGTGTAGGGTGGGGCGGTCTCCCTCCAGGATTTTTGAATTTCGGCATCACTTTCACCAACCGGCTGGGCCCATACGCGCCCATGTGGGGGGGGGGGGGTTTGAGACTCATCACTCTGCAGGCACCCCCCCCCCCATTAGGTGCCAATTGAAATTTCGTTGAATAGAATCATTCAAAAATGAACGCAGATGAATGAACAGAGGAACGCAGATGGCGTCGGCGATGTCGGCGCAGGCGTTGAGCTTTGCCTTTGTAGAGACTGTAGAGACTTCGGTTCTTGTAGAGACTGTCGCGCTTGCCCCAGGGCGGCGGCTGCCGCTTCTCCGCGTCCGTCAGCCCCTCTTTCCCCTCGTCGCCGACTTCAAGCTTCGCTGACGCCAACGACGTCTGCGTTTTCAGGGCCTTTGTGGCACTAAAAATCTCCCAGAACTCATTTCTCACAAAGCTAGGACCGAAAAATTTAAAGCACGCACTTTCCTCAGCTTTCGCCATCTGCAACTTTCCTCGTTCCAAAGTCAAGAGAGAAATGTCGATGGTTTAACATACAAAACGAACAAACTGACACCGTTGTTCTTCCAATTTTTTGAACTGACACAAATGACACCCGCGACGATCAATTGTTGGCATGTTCGTCAATATTTTGGTATCCGAACAAGCGGAAGTATAAATTGCAATTTGTCATTTTGTGTCATTTATGCAAATTCTGTCAGTACGAACAAAAAATAACGGAGTATAAACCCACCTTAACAGAAGTACACCTACACATTGTAGTAGATTTTCAGGCGATTGCGTTTTGCGCTCCCGATCGATTCGAGAGTTTGAACATAGACGCAGCTGGATGTTTGCGAGGAACAGCAGCTCACTTGTGCGCGACATGACACACGCACTCATTCAGTTGCAGGTTGGCTGCGTGCCTTTGGAAATCAGCTTCTTTTAGGAACCAGAGACTGCACCTTGAGTGTATTGTTGTAGCATCCCAATTTCAGGGCTTGATCGGAAACCTCGACGTGAAATACGCGAGTAACTACTCGGAACAGCTACATTGTACGGAAGAGAGCGTCTTCAAGGCGGCCAACGCGTTGTCACTCACCCAGGTTCAAAATTCATTGTGCATTGCGTTGTAGTGAAATTTTTTCAAAACGCTGTAAAACACTACTCAACACCGCTGACAGAGCCGCAGATGGTATGTATAAGTGTTATATTGTTGCAGAGTATTGTATTCACAAATTGAGCATTGCTGAATTTCTAGCGAGTATTGTCATGCATGTTGTAGACAGGCGGTGTGTTTGGTCTCCTGTTGATCGGACTGGTCACTGCATTCCTTTTGTTTTTCTTTGAAATCGTCGGCTTCTTCGACGTCATCCTTGGAATTCTTTGTCAAGGTGGTTCCGGAGGCAGTCGCAACAAAACCTCTGGTAGTAGCACAGGTGCAGACTTCCCATACCGTATGAGGACACTATGGCGTTGTAATGGCTGTTGGTATTACAGTTAAAATACGTCCTAAGATTAGCAAGTACATATGGAAGCATATAAACAATACAGCATTATGTATCCTCAACACAAAATGCCATCGAATTTAGAGTACCCAAGTGGTGGAACGACATGATTGGACAGAAGGATCACAGAAGAGTTGCAGGCAGCATGATCGATTTTGAGCGTTCGAAAATCGATTATATTTTGTAGAGCTGTTGTGAATGGTTTAACTGTTGTGATGAAATGACAGACATGACATAGGCCAACCCCATTTATACGAAGCAGATTTATAACCATGAATTCATAGATGAAGCTACTTGACTTCGAGGAAGCTGGCCGGCCACGTCGAATACATTTTAGATTTGATGAGGCCCCAGAGAAAGAAGCCCCAGCGATGTCAGAGCATCTGCCACTGCATTTTGACCTTCGCGCTCTGTCCTTACATGTACATGCAACTACTTCTACTTACAACTCTGGCGGTTGTCTGTGTATGTCTGCCGCGTCTGGGCTATAACTCTCGAACGGCTTGACGGATCCGGACGGGCGATGGCTCGTTCGACTCGGCATCATCAGCTAGGACGAGTGACGCTAATCGTTTTCCAATACTAAGCTTATATAAATGGCGAAAATACCGCTCTGGGACAAATATCTTGGTGCGACTAATGTTTTGTTTAGTTACAACGACGCGCGTTTCTTAGAAAGTTTCCAGACCTTTGCAGCCAGTTGGCGCGCACGACGCACGGCCTTGTCATCACGCCGAACAGTAGGGTGGTGCTCTACAGGCAGACTGGACTGCATGCTGAACAGCTAGCGCGATCAACAGGCGGACTGGATGGCGCACTGAACAGCTAGCGCGACTGACAGGCGGACTAGACGGCACGCTGAACAGCTAGCGCGATTGACAGGCGGACTGGATGGCGCACTGAACAGCTAGTGCGACTGACAGGCGGACTGGACGGCACGCTGAACAGCTAGCGTGATTGACAGATGGACTGGACAGCACGCTAAACGGCTAGCGCAATTGACAGGCGGACTGGATGGCACGCTGAACAGCTAGTGCGATCGACAGGCGGACTGGATGGCGCACTGAACAGCTAGCGCGACTGACAGGCGGACTAGACGGCACGCTGAACGGCTAGCGCGATTGACAGGCGGACTGGATGGCGCACTGAACAGCTAGTGCGACTGACAGGCGGACTGGACGGCACGCTGAACAGCTAGCGTGATTGACAGATGGACTGGTCAGCACGCTCAACAGCTGGGGCGATCGACAGGCAGACTGGACGACACGCTGAACAGCTAGCGCGACTGACAGGCGGACTGGACGGCATGCTGAACAGCTAGCGCGATCGACAGGTGGACTGGACAGCACGCTAAACGGCTAGCGCGATTGACAGGCGGACTGGATGGCGCACTGAACAGCTAGCGCGATTGACAGGCGGACTGGATGGCGCACTGAACAGCTAGCGCGACTGACAGGCGGACTGGACGGCACGCTGAACAGCTAGCGCGATTGACAGGCGGACTGGATGGCGCACTAAACAGCTAGTGCGACTGACAGGCGGACTGGATGGCACGCTGAACAGCTAGCGTGATTGACAGATGGACTGGACAGCACGCTCAACAGCTGGGGCGATCGACAGGCAGACTGGACGACGCGCTGAACAGCTAGCGCGACTGACAGGCGGACTGGACGGCATGCTGAACAGCTAGCGCAATCGACAGGTGGACTGGACAGCACGCTGAACGGCTAGCGCGATTGACAGGCGGACTGGATGGCGCACTGAACAGCTAGCACGATTGACAGGCGGACTGGATGGCGCACTGAACAGCTAGCGCGACTGACAGGCGGACTGGACCGCACGCTGAACGACTAGCGCGACTGACAGGCGGACTGGACGGCACGCTGAACAGCTAGCGCGACTGACAGGCGGACTGGATGGCACACTGAACAGCTAGTGCGCTCGTCAAGGAGATGAGCCGAACCACTGAACAGCTAGCGTGCTCGTCATGGGGAGGATGAGTGGACCTACTGAACAGCTAGTGCGCTCGTCACAGGGACGAGTCGAACCACTGAACAGCTAGAGTGCTTGTCACACGGACCAGTCAGCCCACAAAACAGCTAGCGCGCTTGTCACAGGGACCAGTCAGCATGCCAAACAGGTAACGCACTCGTCAGTCACGGGGACGAGTCAACCCAATGAACAGTTAGTGCGCTTGTCACATGGACCAATCAGCATGCCAAACAGGTAGCGCAATCGTCACAGGGACGAGTCGACCTACTAAACAACTAGCGCAATGGAGAGGTGGACTGGATGGCACGCTGAATAGCTAGAGGCCGCTACAGGCGTCTAGTCTACTTACAACTCCGGCGGTTGTCTGTGCGTCTGTCCAGTGAAAAACTCTCTAACGGCTCGACGGATCCGGACGGGCGATGGCTCGTTCGAATCGGCGTTGCAAAACAGGACGAGTGACGCTAATGGTTTTCCAATACTAAGCTGATATAAATGGCGAAAATACCGCTCTGGGACAAATATCTTGGTGCGACTAATGTTTTGTTTAGTTACAACGACGCGCGTTTCTTAGAAAGCCTGCATGCGTCAAGAAAACTTAACTCTCAAACGGCTCGACGGATCGGGACGGGCGATGACTCGATCGACTCGGCCTCGCCTCGCATGCGCCAGGAAGCTGCTCGTTTTGGCCACAAGTACCGATAAGTGCCGAAAATGGCGAAATTAGCAAAATTCTGGCATTGCATAAAATAAAATACACCCACAACACCGACACTGCCTGTCGGTGTCTTTTACTACGCTTGAACCTAAAGGGGTAAGTAGTATACCTAAAAGGGCAAGGAAACAAACGATCCTAAAAACTAAACAACACGATGGCAATATAGCACGCGTTGTCGCGTTCATGGATAAGGATGCGACGTGGCTCGTTCGACCAGCCATCGCCAGAACGTTTCTCAAATGTGAATGGCATTTGCCAACAGTTGGTCAATTTGTCGGAGTTGCTAAAAA